>VMDO01007234.1:0-92828 GCA_007922755.1 Pedetes capensis
GGATCAGATGCCACAGGGCTACAGCTGCAGGCCATGTATTTTAGCACTGTGAAAGAAAGTATGGCTAGTGTGGGGCATTTAAAGGTGTAGGAGACCTGTTTCTATCTCTGGTATGTTTATATACCTGCAGATATTTCTGCAGGTGTGGTGTGGAAGACATTTCCACACTCAAATCTGAGCATTTCCCTCACAAACAGTACATATAAATCAGAGATTTACAGAGTTGAAGGTGCCTTAAGAAACACTGTAAATGAATTAGACTTTTCACAGTATCTCATGCTGTTGTGAATATTGGTTTTAAGAATGTTGACTTATAGCTGGGTGTGGTGGCATGCACCTGTAATTCCAGCAATTTGAGAGGAAGAGATAGAAGGATCACAAGTTTGAGGCCAGAGGCAGACTGTGTAACTTAGACCCTCTCTGAAGATAAATGAAAAAGGGGCCAGGGTGCAGCTCAGTGATAGAGCACTTGCAAAGTATGCACAAGGTCCTAGATCCAACCCCTGAGTACTACCAGAAAAAGAAAATAAAACATGTATACTTATCCTAATTTGTATTTGAAGGAAATATATTTTTTGCCATATATGAAAAACCACTGATTCTCTAAAATGAGATGTTGAACCTAATCTATTAGAAGACCATATATTTAAAACAAAACTAGCATTATAGGATTGATCTACATTATAAAATGTAAAATTAACTTTTGACTGATAATTTACAAATGTAGGGCTTTAAAAATGTTATCAGGTTTTAGGTATATCATTAGCATAAAAGACTCAAAAGATTTTTGCCTTGTAAGCATGTCACCTGAGCACTTTAGTGATACAAACTGTACATACCAACTAAGCAATGAAAGGTAAATGTGCAACCTGAGCTAGATATGGTAAAAGTCTACATGCTACAGGCAGCTTCAAGGACAGAATTTATCTTACAGTATTTTTCTCATGACCAAGGCAGGAGATGAATGGGTTACTTATCTGATAAGAGTGTCTTAGCTGAGTATGTACATGTAATCTTGGGTGAGAACTGAGAGTTGGTTTAAATGGATGCTCTCAATATTTATCTTTTCACTAGTATCATAATGAGATCTGTATTCCTCTCAAGGTGTTTATTGCACTATTTTTATTTTTTCCTTATGGATAGACTCCACTGAACTGAAGACGATACTTCAAGAACTAAAGTACAGAATTGGCGTTCAGTCAGCGAAGTTACTCCGGCAGCTCAAGCAGAAAGATAGGCTTCTGCATAAAGTACAGAAGAACTGTGACATTGTGACTGCCTGCTTGCAGGCTGTGTCGCAGAAGAGAAGTAAGTACAGTAGTGGGCTTAGCTTTTTTGCCTCGTTCAACTGGAATGTTAGTGAAGTCAAGTCAGTAGTTATTGTGTTTTTGAATAGTTTGAAAGGTTCTGCATGATCAAAATGAACATTTCAGCTTTCTATTTTTTTTCAGCTCTTAACTGGTATCATGGGGTCAAAATAGACCTTGGAATTTAATGAATACTTTATGTCTAGTGTTATAATCTTAGTGTTATTAAGCTAGATTTGACATAATACTTCATTTTGATGATGGTTATTTTTAGTTGATGCTAAATAACAACTAAAATCTTCATATTTCAAAAAGCATCAAATAGACATAATCTAAAAGTCATGTCCTTGTTTTCTTAACCTCTGTGTTGCTCTACTAAGTGAATTAAATGAGACCTAAAGACGAGATTCTTGTAACAGGGTCTTACAACTTGCTCTGAAGTCTGAGAAGGGCAAAATATTTTAACAAATGAAACCTATCTCTTGGGTCATCTACTTAAAATGAAGAACTTCACAATTTGTTAATGAAGTTAAAAATAAATTCTTGAAGTACGATATGTCCTAAATACTAGATGTTAAAGCTTGTGAATTAATTTTATAGTTCTCCATATGATAGTTCTACATTTTATCCTGCTAACATTTCCTTGTTTTTGTTTTACATTCTTTATTAACATGCAGCACGGCAGAACAGTGGGTTCAGGTATGGTAAATATAGGCATAAGGGATATGTTTTGATCAAATGTTGCCTTTTCTACTCTGTCACATTTTACATGTAAAGTGACACATCATAAAGTATTTTTTGTTTTTTAAAATTCCAAATTAAGAAGCATCTGTTCTCATGAAATAACTTTTAAGGCTTGATTGATTTCAGATAATAAAATTAATGATTTAAACAACATTCTAATATTTATTAAAAGAAAATCTTGTGATTTCTTGCTTTTCTTATGTTGTCTGTTATCCCCAATTTATCACTTACCCTTTTAACTAAGGGAAATTTCACTTAATTTGTATTAAACAGAGTGCTGCTTGATGATCATAATGATACCATTATTGTTCATTCCAAGCAGAGATGTGATTGAATAGACTGACTCTCAATAGGTGTTTCTCCAGAGTCAGGCATTTATTTGAAGTAACCAGAGAAGGAAGATGGGTGTGTGCATTTGTGTGTGTGTGTGTGTGTTGGGGGGGGTATGTTTAAACGTGTGCATGCATTTCTTTTTTTGAAAAGGTGGCAGATGTTATAAGTATTTGATACCTTTTCATGGATTTTGATTGGTTCAATTGTGTCAAGTAAAAATTATTTTCCACTTCTGAAGTATCTTGCTTCTGTTTTTTTCCCTTTCAACTGTATTTCTATCTACCCATTTTTTTTTTATACTTGAAGTTAAAAGCACAAACTGGTAAATGCTTGGAGTTTTGATATGTGGGGAAACTGAGGGAGTATGGACCGGGTATCAGGAGACAGGAATGTCAGGCTAGCACCAAGTCACATATTGGTGGAGGCTATTGGTAGGTACTAGAGACTGATAATTGTTTAGACTTTAACTTGGTTGATAGAACTGACATTTTGACAGTTTTAGACTAATATGCCCACAAGCACTCAATTTAATTTGTAATCTGTGGATGCATCATTCTTGTCTGTTTTAGAGTTTGTCTCTTTGATTCCAGTCAGGATTTTACATTCCAGGAGATAGGGGATTGTCTGGTTCCTTTCCTTGAGAGCTCAATTCTCATTTTGGTAATACATCTCTATTAAATAGAATAGAATGCTTTCTGTTAAGCACTTGTTATTCTCAGGCTGGGTGTGCGCCCCAGTAAGAGAGCACTTGCCTAACATGTGTGAAGCTCTGTGAGGGACAATTTATAGAATTATTATTCTTATTATATTGATACAGTGCTATGCCATGTTGCTGTTGTTAGGTGCCCTCAAGTTGAGTCCAACTCATAGTGACCCTCATAGGATTTTCAATGGCTGATTGTTCTTCAGGATTGCTTCGGGAGTGGATTGCCACATCCTTCTCTTGTTTTTGTAGTGCTGGATATCAAACCAAGCGTATCAGGGAGCACAGTGCAGCATTCTACCAACTGAGCTAAATCCCAGCCCCATACTATGACATAGACAGTATTAAAATTGATGAAATTATTATTTATCCATTTTAGAACTCCAGAGTTTAGATGTTTTGTGACTAAAAGCCTGACTTAAGTGGTTGCACATTTTCTTTCCTCAAAGTCAACTAATAATAAATACATCTAGCTAGCATTCTAAAGAATTGAGATTTCACTGTCACGCGGAATAACTGAGCTTTCATTTTCACAGTGGTTGGCAGTGATATTGGCTTGTTTATATTTAATATTCAAAAGTCCAGGTGATCTGCATTTCTGCTCCTATATGGATTTTATGCTTTTAATTATTTGCATAAATGGCTTTTCCTCTTCCATAACAAACTAGAAAATACAACTATTATAGTCTTTTATTAAAATGTGTTTTTTTTCTCATTAATACACCAATGGGAATATAGTATTTTTGAAATAAAAATCAGAAGTAGAGATAGATTATGCATCAAAATGGCTAGAGCATTTTTATTTCTAACACAAATGATATAACTGCTTAGACTGTGGTTTCTTAGACCACCCCCTATGGTAGTAGCTCTTTGTTTTAAAACTGGAGTGGGAAAAAGTGAAGTGGGAGCAGTATTTTTCTTACAGAAGAGTGTATTTTCCCCTTGTATTCATCAAAGGATGACTGTTGATATAGCCATTATAATACTAATAATAAAGTAAATGAGAATAGCAGCAGCTGTTATCATTTATTGAGTACTTTATCCCAAATTGTAGCTTTTTATTTCTCATAGCAACTCCAGAAACATATATATCTACAGGGAAATTTTATTAGGACACTGAGATTCAGTGATTTGCCAAATGTCACACAGTTAATAAGTGATTTAGAAGGAATTTAAATGTATGTTGTTAAGTGCCATAGAGTTGAGTCTGACTCATAGTGACCCTATGTACAACAGAATGAAACACTACCCAATGCCATGCTGTGCATAGTGGTATGGCTGCAGGGGTGACATAAAGGTATTATATATTTTCTTAGCAATTAGATGAATAACTCTGTAATATCATTGGATTATTGCTGAATAAGAAATTTTTAATATGCAAAGCACAAAGTAGAGAGCTTCAGATTTATTAGCATGTGGTGCTTTGGCATAATTTGTATATCAAATAAGTAGTTATCTTTACTTGGCTAAATGGATCTTATTGAAAAATATAGCTTAGTGTATAGGAAAATCTGCCTAAAGTCTTCAAGACAATGAAAACAATAAAGAGAATATTTGGTCAGGAGGCTGATTCTCATGTCAAGGTTTTATGTGGTCAGCTTAACCTGTTTTTCTTGAAAGAGTGAGACTATATTATTAGCATTACATAGTTTAATTATTTTCTGCTTTGGTGTAGTAAATGTTTAAGTTAGACTGGTTGAGTTTGTGGAACTGTGTTGTAAAACCAAGTAATAAAATTTAGTTGTCCCTTGAAAATTGTGGTAAGAGGAAAACATGAACAAAATGTGAATATACACGGAAGTATTGTTTTTATTTTAGTCTAGCCAATAAAGAGGATTTTTAGATTGCTTATGGGCTCCTCTTAGTAGTACGTCTACCCTGTCATCTTGAATCTTAGTATCTTTCATAAATGCCTGGTAGAGACTGGTTCTTTGTCCAGTAAGTGAGTGATCTTTTTCTTTTTCTGAGCCTGTCTTCTCTACAGTGGTGCCTTGTCCTTGGGTAGAAAATGACATCCAAGAGTCAGGAGAGGGTAATGGGGGCGGTGAACATGAGAAATGTATAGTGATATGCAAATATGGAAAAGTCATAATGAGACCCATTAAATTGTACACTAAAAAATTTCTAGTGAAATAATATTACTGGGGGTGGGGGTGGGGAAGAAAATGGCTTCTGTGTTATCCTGAGTTTGGTGGCACTGAAAGTCGATGTTTTCCACTAAAAATCAACTTTTGCTTTGTGTATTTTTAAATTATAAGAACCATATGCTCAGCTAGCAATTCTACTCCTTCAAGAGAACTGAAGTCATATGTCCCACAAAACACTTTTATCCAAATGCTCATAGCAACATTATGCATAATAGCCAAAACACACACACACACACACACACACACGCACACACACACATGCACACACAAACCCACCTACATGTCTATCAGGGATGGACAAATAGATTGTGGTATTATTCATACAATGGGATATTATTCAGCCATAAAAAGATTAAGTACTGATTCATGTTATGACATGAATAAACCTCAAAATGATTATTATAAGTGAAAGAACCTAGGCATACAAAATTATATATTGTTTGATTCTATTTGAAGTGTCTAGAATAGGCAAATCCATAAAAATAGAAAGTAGATTAATGGTTTTGAGGAACAGAGAGTGACTGTTTTGCTAATAGTATGGATTTCTTATCAGGGGGATGAAATTGTTCTGGAATTAGATAGTGGCGATTGTTGCATGATTTTGTGAATATTCTTAGTATGCACAGTATGTTGTGTGAACTACATCTTCATAAAGAGTGTTGTAAATGTAACATATTCTTGGGAACTTTGAAAAATACAGAAGTATAAAAAGATAAAACATATTTTCTAAAGATAATCTTTTCATATTTTAGAATATTTATTCAAATGTTTTTTTCTGTGCAGTTTTTCCAAAGTCATCGTACTGTTTAACGTTTCTGTATCCTACCTTTTTAATGTAATGTATCATTAGCTGATGCTATTAGTATAGGTTATTTGACACAATAATTTTATTTTCAGTACTGGGGCTTGGACTCAGGGCCTCATGCATGCTATGCAGGTGCTCTACCACTAAGCTCCATCACCAGCCCATTTTTTTATTTTTTATTTTTGAGACAGGGTCTTGCTAAGTTGAAAAGGTTGCCTCTGGCCTCAAACCTGTGATCTTCCTGTCTCAGACTCCCAAAAAACTGGGATTACAGGTGTGTGTCATGCTGCCCAGCCATAAACATGGTTTTTAATGACTAGTGCACTGTTTTTCATTCTATCATTTTGTTTCAATACAACGTTGAATTTTCTGTTAGTCATGCATACAGAAACACAACTCAAATTGATTTAAGTGCAAAAGGAAATTGGCATACACAACTAAAAGTCCAGGGATATGCTTTCAAATACAGCTAAATAAGGTCCAGGTGCTCAAACAGAATCTTTGCAAATATGATATCATCTCTTAGCTGTGCTTTCCTCTATACTGACAGCACCAAAATTGCCATCAGCATCTCCAGTTTAGAAACCCTTCCTGAAAGACCAGATTCCTTTGTTTTCCATGGCTCCAGAAAGTCCAGTAATTTCCTCTCCTTGGCTTTCTTGGATCCCATGCTTACTAGGAGTCAGTAAATAAATTCTTGGATCTCTTGCTCACTTTGTTGTTGTTAGATGCCGTAGAGTCTGTGTCTGACTCATAGCGACCTTATGTACAACAGATCAAACTATTGTCAGTACTTCTCTGCTATTCATAGGGTTTTCAATGGCTGAGTTTTGTGGTGGAGGAGAGTAGGTTGCCAGGTCCTTCTCCCAAGCCTACAGCACCTGGTGTTCCCAGACAGTCTCCCATCCAAGTACTAGCGAGGCCTGACCCTGCTTAGCTTCCAAGATCTTATAGGTTTGGACGCCACAGTGGAACAGCTGCAGCCCCGGTGCTCAGTAGCAGCCAATAAGTAAATTCTTGTTTATGTATGTAAGAAAGTAATACATGCTATCAAAGGAAAAAAAAGCAGGTGGACTGGGAGTGGTGTTGGTATTGGTAGTCTTTTAGATTTATCTATTCTATTAAATATATAGTAGCTGTGTGACTTTTAAAAATTTCCTTTTATTGGTTACTAATGCAGTTCAGCACCTCTTTATATGTTTTTTGACTATTTAGACATCTATTTTTTGTGAGGTGCCTGTCATGACCTCTCTTGCTCATTTCTCTAATGGATTGTCTGCTTTTTATTTATAGAGTAGTTGGAGTTCTTCATGTATTCTGGGTCCAATATGGGTTCATATATATGTGTGGCTAATATTTCCTTCCACCTTGTTATGGCTTGCCTTTTCACTCTTTTAAGAGTGTCATTTAGTGAGCAACAGTCTTCCACCTTCCTACAGAGCAGATTTTGTGGGCATGTGACCTGTGTACTCACACAGTCCTGTAATCAGTAAGGCCTTATACTTGGTTTAAAGCTTTGCTATTGCTGACTTGAAGTTCTTAATAATTTTTGAACAAGGGTTCCACAAAGTATATAGTCTGTCCTACATTTAAGGCTGGTGTTTTTTTTAACCTATTTAAGAAACTGTTTTTACCCCAAACTCATAGTAGTGTCCAGAAGCTTTAATTTTTTATTTTATTTTTATTTTTTATAATGCTGGAGACAGAACTCAGGGCTTCATGCATTCTAAGTAGGTGCTCAGCTACTAAGCTATATTCTCAGCCTTTATTATTATGTTTTCATTTCTAGATCTGAATTCATCTGGAACTAATTAATTTTATTCCCATGATGTGAGGAGCCAAATTTCGGTGTTGTCCATATGGATATATCAGTGACAGCACCTTGTTTATCAAAGGGACCGTCATTTAAACACTATTCTGTGATGTTGTCTTTGTGTAAAATCAGGTATTTGTGTGTGTGTGTGTGTGTATCTACTTCTGGGATTACACTCCATTTTGTTGTTTTATTTGTCTATCCCTGAGCTAAAATACTCATAACTGATAGTATATATACCCTTGTACCTTATTCTTCAAGATTGTTTTGGCTGTTCTTGGCTCTTTTGGGAGAATTACTGTATTTACAATGTTGGGGCTTTCAATCCAAAATATGGTATATGGTATTCTAAAATTTATTTTAATAATATTTTATAATTATCTGGCTAGAAGTCTAGCATACCATTTACTATATTTATTCTTGTTGTTATTGTTATTGTTGTTAGGTGCCGTTGAGTTGGTATCTGACTCAGTGACCCTATGTACAACAGGTAAAACACTATTATTAGTGCTTCTCTGCTATTCATAGGGTTTTCAATGACTGATTGTTTTTTGGGAGTGGGTAGCCAGGTCCTTCTCCCAAGCCTTCAGCACCTGGTGTTCCCATGCGGTGTCCCATCCAAATACTAACCAGGCCCAACCCTGCTTAGTTTGTGAGATCTGACAGGATTGGATGCCACAGTGGTATGGCTGTAGGCATATTTATTCTTAGGTAGTTAATATTTATTGACACTATTTTAAGTTGGTGTCTTTTAAAAAATGCATTTCCTATTTTTTGCTGTTACATAGAAATGTAGTTTTCTGTATGTTGAGCTGGTATCAAATAATCTTTTTCTTTTGTTGAGTCCAATAATTTATCTGTGAATTCTTTTGTATTTCCTAAGTTTACAACTTTTATCATCTGTAAATACTGTTAGTTTTATGGTTTTCTTTAGTACTCTTGTTTACTTGTTTTTTTTTTTTGTTTGTTTAACTTATTTATTGAGACAGAGTCTTGCCACATAGCACAGGATGGCCTTAAACTCTGCCTTTACCTCCTGAGTGCTGGGATTACAGGCCTATGCCACCACGCCCAGATCTACTTTTCATTTCTTTTTCCTGTCTTGTGTACTGGCTATGACCTAAAGTATAATACCAAATAGCAATAGTGTTAAGAGATGAAAATGTTCTCCTCATGTTCAACCTCACAAGGAAAGTTTTCTTTTCATTATTTCGCCACTAAATACAATGCTTGCTGAAAATTTCCTGTGTGTCTTTTCATGATTAAGGAAATTCTTTTATCCAGTTTGCTAAGATGTTGTGGGCACTGCTACATACTTTGACTATATTGAAATATGTCAAATTTTATAAATTTTGTTGAATATTAAGGCAATCTTTCATTCCTGGAAAAATCCTAATGAGGTTCTGATGTATTCATATTTTTTAATTTTTATTTTATTATTAATTAATTAATTAATTTATTTTTGTGGTACTGGAAGCTGAACTCAGGACATACTTTACAAGCGCTCTGCCACTAAGGTGTTCCCACAGCTCCTTTTTTATGTTTTATCTTGAGTTACACAGGCTGCCTCTGACTTGTGATCCTCCTGCCTCTGCCTCCTGAGTCACTGGGATTACAGGGATGTACCACCACACCTGGTATACATTTTACACACACACATACGGTTATGACTTTTGCATTTATCTGTTTTCATGAGTGAGATTATAGTTTGTAATTCTCATACTCATGACGGTTTTCTCAGGTTTGGGGAACCTAAGAAAAGAAGTTAGAGGGTGCGCCCTCTTTTTCCATTCTCTGGTAGAGATTGTATAAGATTGGTGTTACTGGGAAATGCTCTGTAGAATTCACTGAGAAACGCATTTGGGCCTGATCAAACCAACGGCCTTGTGCATGCTGGGCAGAGGCTCTACCACTGAGCTACACCCCCAGCCCTGGCCTGAAGTTTCTTTATGTTGTTGTTGTTGTTAGGTGCCATCCAGTCGGTATCCGACTCATAGCGACCCTCTGTACAACAGGAGAAACACTATTGTTAGTGCTTTGCTGCTATTCATAGGGTTTTCAATGGCAGATTGGTTTTTTTGGGAGGGGGTTGCCAGGTCCTTCTCCCAAGCCTACAGCTTCTGGTTTTCCCAGGCGGTCTCCCATCTAGGTACTAACCAGGCCTGACCCTGCTTAGCTTCCGAGATCTGACGGGATCGGATGACACAGGGCTATGGCTGCAGGTGAAGTTTCTTTATAGGAAGATCTTAAATTATGGAGCCAACTTTTAAAATAATTGTAGAATTATTTTTATTTTATATTTATTATTGTATCAGCTTTGCAAATTATATAGAATTTACCATTTCATATGACTTTTCACATTTATAGTCATAAACTTGAGAATAATTTTTGGGGTGCTGGAGGTATAGCTCAGGGGATATATACATATATACACACACAGACATATATATATATATATGTACAGATATATACTGATTCCTTTAGTGTTTCAAGATGTTAACACATCTTGAATTTTACTCATTTAAGGAGGAATTCACTTACTACTTAAAATATATTGTGGAATGTATTATTATAAAGAAGAATATTTTATTTTTTTGCAGTACTAGGGGGTTGAACCCAGGGCTTCGTGCATGTTTTGCAAGGGCCCTACCATTGATCTGCACACAGAGCCTATTTTTTACTTTTTATTTTGAGACAAGGTCTTGGTTAGTTATGCAGACTGTCTCTGACCTTGAACTTGAGATCCTCTTGCCTCTACCTCCTGAGTCTCTGGGATTACAGGACTGCTCCTGTGTGCCTGGCACTAAAGAAGTGTATTTAATACATGCGTTTTTATTTTAAGGAATAAACAAAGGTCTATATGTGTGGGTATTTATTTCTTGAGCTTTAGTAACAAATGTGACTGGCACATTGGAAGACCCCTGTATAGTCCTCCCTGGGTGCAATATCCTCCTCCTGACATTTGTGTTAAGCCTTAGCTTGCTTTTCTTTATACTTTTTGAACTTCCTGCACATACTCCCAAGCAAAAGATAGTTCCCCAAACTAAGTAGCAAGCCCAAGTCTAGATGTGTTAGGTAAGGCTTTTGTCTGAGATAAAAGCTCTCAGAAGATAAACCACAGAGTGCTTGGGGCCCAGGGTGGTGTTGGTTCTCCGGAGAATTCACAGGAGTCCCACCAGGGGAATCAGAGGGCAGGGTTATAAATGAGTCTTGTGACATTAGTCAGGCTGTCATTTGGACAAATTACTGAATGATCAGCTAGGGGAGATAGGGAGTGGCTTGCTTTTTACTTTTGATTCTGAGCTCACTGTGGCCTTGCTCCTGCTCTTAGACGTGGGTCAAAGCACAGCATTTCTGTGGGCGTGGAGGCAAGAGCAGGCGTGTCCTGAACACGGTGTAAGGGAAGTACAGGTGAGAGTTAGAGCAGCTCTCTTGGGCATTCTGCCCTTAAGTTAGAAGGATGGTCCAGTAGCAGGAAGTGACTTGTGTTAATTGTCCTCAACACAGCGGCTCTGGTCTGGGCTGCTGTGCTCTGGGGCTCAGCTCTCACCCTGGGATCTCTCTTTGCTTATCGTGGAGGCTCTTGAGTCTCTCTTGTGTTGGTTCTCTTGTTTCCTACATTCCATGTTTTCTTCTTTCTTATTCTTTTTGTATCATTGTCCATATCTCCTTAAGAGCAGATATTTGTGAGATAAATTTTTGGGAACTTTGCATGAATGACAATGTCTTTATTGTATTTTCATTCTGACAATTTTTTTTTTTTTTTTTTTTTTTGGCCGTACTGGGGGTTGAGCCCAGGGTCTCACACTTGCATGCTTTACAAGTGCTGTAGCACTGAGTTGCAACCTCAGCCCATTTTTTCACTTTTTTTGAGACAGGGTTTCGCTAAATTATGCAGACTGCCTTGAGTCTTGAACTTGCTATCCTCTTGCCTCTGCCTCCAGAGTTGCTGGGATTATAGTCATGTGCCAGTGTGCCTGGCCAGACAATTGTATGTTTTCTTTTTTTTGGACTAGGGTCTTGCCATGTAGCCCAGGCTAGCTGCAAACTTGGTCTTCCTTCCTGTGGTCTTCCTTCCTCAGCCTCAGAAGTGCTGGGACTGCAGGTGTATGCCACCACGACTGGCTTACAAAGTATCAACCATGTGTCAAGCAATAACTTTTTATTTGATTTTATTAATTAATTTTATGGTGCTAGGAATCAAAGTCAGGGCCTTGTGCATGCTAGGTAAGTGCTCTATCACTGAGCTACATCCCCAGCCTTTGACAGTTCTATGCTTATTTTACTGCTTTCTCACTTCCATTGTTGCTCTTGGAAGCCAGAAGCCTTTCTGATTCCTGATCCTTTGTATTGGACTGCTTATTTTTTCTCGTTGGAAGCTTGTGGAATCATCCCTTGTTCTTGAAAGTCATAATTATGTTGCTTGGTGTAGGTCCGTTTGCACTCAGTTTAAGTCATCTTCTTTGGGTCTAAACAAGTTCTTTCAATCAGGCAACTATATCTTGCAGTTCTGGAAATATTCTGTGAATTAGTTATTTGATGCTTTTCCTTTTTCCTTTTCCTATTTTTTACCCAGAATTCCATTGTTTGGCAGGTGGAACACCTGGACTAGTTCTATAGTTTTCTCTTGTTTTCCATCTCTTTGCTTTTTTCTTTTTTGCTTTACTTACTGGAGGATGACGTCAACCTTATTCTCCAATCTTGTTTTGAGAACTCTTTTTTGGGTTTGTTATTTGAATGTTTCTTTTATATGGCATCTTATTCTTGTTTCATAGATGCAATATATTTTCTTTTCACTCTAAATATATTAACAATAGAGACTAAAACAGACAAATAGAAAATAACATTTTGGAGGAAATTGATTATACAGCCGGAAGTAAATTTTCAAAGCTGCTATTACATATAAAGGCTTTTCTCAGAGGTATGATAATCCTTGGCTGATGTTCACATCAAGGGTGGGAGACTAAAATGCTAACTTGAACTCTGGGCTTCCTATTAGGATGTATTAACTGTGCAGTTCACTAAAGGTCATTTGAATGGAACTCCCAGGTCAGTTTCTTCGTAGCTTTCTTTTAGGGCTGCTAAAATCCCCCAGGGAAATGTCTCTGATCTCTTGATGGCAGAGGAAAGGTCTGGCTGCTGGTATTTTTGGAGCTGAGTACTGTGAAGGGAGCTGGGGGTATCTGCATACAGTGTTCAGTATGCATATGCTCATTAAGTCTTTTGTTTCAGGTAAAGTTCTCTGAGGATATGGAGAAAAAGAGGAAATATGTGGGGATTTCTCCCCACCAGCAAAAAGCAATCAGTTCTGTAGCTGAGTGTCTTCTAATTCAATTCAGTTTTGACACTATCTACCTGGACATGGTACCCTCCCTTTAAAAAGCCAGTTGCAAGCCCTAGGTGGTTTTACCTGTTCTTCTGACAGATTGACTATACTTGAGGTTCCCATAACTCTGTCCTTGAGTTTAATTAACTTACTAGAACTCAGGGAAACGTGTTTACTAGTTTACTATAAATGATACTACAAAGGAAACAGATAAAGAATGGATGTGGCAAGGCATGTGGGAAGAGGTCCAGAGCTTCCATGCCCACTCTGAGCATGCCATCCTCTGGGAGGCTATACCTGTTCAGCTTTCCTGAAGCTCTCTGGGTCCTGTCATTTGGGTTTTTTGAAGACTTCATTGCATAAGCATGATGGAAGCATACATGACAATATAGAAATATGAATGGGCAAAAGGGGTGTGATCTAATGCTGATAGACTGAGGGGAAAACTCAGGAAGGCATGTCCAGATTCTTCTTGGTCTTTCTGTACAGCATGCCTTCCTCCTAGTCATGGAGAAAGACCCTTTCTGAAATGGGGGTCATATGATCTGTTATCAGACCAGATAGGTCAGAGAATTTCTTTTCTTTCTTTCCTGTTTTTCTTTTCCTTTTTTTCTTTTCTTCCCCTTCCCTACTCTCCCCTCTCCTTCTCTTCCCTTTTCATGGTACTGTGGTGTTGAACCTAGGGCCTTGTGCATGTGTGGCAAGCACTCTACCACTGAGCTGCGTACCCAGTCCTTTTTAAATTTTTTATCTTGAGACAGGGTTTCACTAAGTTATGCAGGCTGCCTCAGGCCTTGAGCTTGTGATCCTCCTGCCTCTGACTGAGTCACTGAGATTACCGGTGGGTGCCAGCCAGGGAATGTCTTTATGGCCAACTTCAAGACAGAAAAGATGGGGGAAGGTTAGAGCATATCTTAGTTTCTATAGCCTGCCTTGGGGCAAAAAGCCAAGAAGTTTAATCTTATTGTTCTAGTCATTTAGGAAATATATGGAATTTGGCTCATTTGTAGAGTGTTGTTCTGCACTCTTTGAGGCCCTCTTTTCAATCCCCAGTGCTGCAAAAATGGGAGAAGGACATGGCTATCCACTCCTGAAGCAATCCCGAAACAATCAGCCATTGAATACCCTATGAGGGTTGCTATGAGTTGGACCCAACTCAATGGCACCTAACAATAACAACAAGGGCTATGGGAATTATAAGCCAGGATCTGTGGAGAAAACCCAAAATGTATATCTCCCAGCTTTCCAGAGCTCACCCTCAGCTGTTTGTCCAGGGACTCTATTTTATCCTTCTTCAGAAATGAAACTTGTACAATGATAGAAGGATAGGTGCTCAGGTTCAAGAAGTATAAGAGGGAATTAGGGATCTAGCTCCTTCCCAATATCTTCCTCCCAGTTCTCCTTAGTCAGGCTTCTGAAGAACTAGTTGCTGGTCCTTGAGTCTTTTGTGCTTTTGTGGAATGAGTGGTGTGATACAGGTTGGATTTCAACCTTTCTCTGTCAGTTTGGGATTTGGCTTTCTAGGATCATCAGTTGAATCCATTTCTACCTGTTTGTCTGCCTTTCCTGCTTCAAAAATCCATTGCTATTCTCTCTGCTCCTTTTTCTTCTAGTGCTTGTAAATTATGATTTTAAAATCTCTTTCCTGTGTTTTTAGTACACATTTCCTGGGGACCAAAATTAGATGCATTTTTTTCCCATCTGCCATCTTTTTTTTTTTTTTTTTTTTTTTTTTTTTTTTTTTTTTTTTTTTTTTTGATACTGGGGTTTAAACCCAGGGCCTTGCACTTGCATGCTTTGCAAGTACTGTACCACTGAGCTGCACCCCCAGCCAATTTTTTTACTTTTTTGAGACAGGGTCTCGCTGAATTACACAGACCACCTCTGGTCTTGAACTTGCAATCTTCCTGCCTTTGCCTCCCAAGTCGCTGGGATTACAGGCATGTGCCATCACGCCTGGCTTGACTAAAAATTTGTAACAATATGTTTTAATAACAGCTTCCTCTCCCTAAAAAAAAAATAAAACTTTTTAGTGTCTTTATAGCTAAGACTTTTTTCAATTTTGTCATAATTATCTTTTTCTTTTCTTTTGTTCTCTACCTTCCTTCCTTCCTTTTCTTTCTTTCTGTTCTGGAGGGGTTGAACCCAGAGCCTCATGCTTGCTAGACAACTGCTTTTCCACTGAGCTGCACTCCTATCCCCTTTTTAATTATTTTAAATTTTGAAACGGGGTCTTGCTAAATTGGGCAGCCTACCTCTGGCCTTAGCCTCTTGAGTTGCTGGGATCATAGGTGTGCACCACAGCACCAGGCAGCTTACTCCTTACTCTTCTTTTTTTTTTTTTTTTTTAAATGAGACAGGTCCTTACTGTGTAACCCATGCTGACCTGGAATTCACTGTATAAACCAGGCTGCCGTTGAACTCATGATCCTTCTGCCTCTGCCTCCTAAGTGCTGGGATTATAGATGTATGCCACCATGCCTGGCTTATCTTATTCTTACATATACTGCAAATTTGTCTAATATTTGAGAGTACAATAATAGCTTTTTTTTTCTTTCTGATTTTTTGAGACAAGGTCTTGGATGTAGCCCAGGCTGTCCTTGAACTCCACTCCTCCTACTTCTGACCCCGAGTGTTGGGATGACACAAGTGTGCCACCACACACAGCCCCAGTAACAGCTTTTGAACCTCTAACTTTTGAGAGATTCCTGCATCTTTGAGACAGAGTGGATGTTTCTTGTGACCACATTACCAAGGGACTTGATTTTTAGGGAAAAAATGTTTTTGATTCTCGGTCATGATAAGTTAAAGCAAAGGAGAATTAAAAAGTGATTTCTGTTTATCCATAACCTATGATTGAGCACAGTAAGGCAAGGGATTTAGGAGCAATGCTGCAGCCCAGCTGGAGGGTTCTGCAGGCTGAACTCCTGGGTTGGTGACCTTATTCTCAGTCTTAGCCAGCAGAGGGAGCTCTGGAACAGAATCAAAGTTTGTTTATTTTCTCTGTATTGTCTCTCCCCAGAAAGGTAAGAACCTGGCATAGATACCCTATAAAAGAAATAAAAGAATCCTTTTAAAAAGCACCTTATGCACACATTGTGATTATTTTTGCATTTAGTTATGAGAGAATACTTCTAGCAGTGGGGTGTTTTACCACTTAATATGTTAAAAAGAATCATTTCCACTAAATCCTCTTCCTTTTTTCAGTATTAGGGAGTTGAACCTGGGGCCTCATGCATACTTCCCCTCCCAAGCACTCAACCACAGAGCTGTACCCGCAGCCCATTTTTTGCTTTGTATTTTGAGACAGGGTCTCATTAAGTTATGCACACTGCCTCTTGCCTCAAACTTGCAATCCTCCTGTCTCTGCCTCCTGAGTTGCTAGGATTAAAGGCATGTGCCACCAGGCCCAGCTAAACCATCTTTTCTAGGTTATATGTATCAAAAATATTCATTCATTCGTCCAACAAATATTTACTATGCATTTACAATTTAACAGCTATGACTATAGATGCTGGGAATACAGTAATAAGCAACATATCAAAATAAATACCTCACAATTTGAAGTATTTTTTCTTCTAAGTGTAAAATGTAGAATAATTTGAATTGTTAGAAAAATCAACTGCATTTTCTTACACTAGATATTTAATAGCAAAATATGATTGTCTAACTTAAACTGAATGTTTACCTTTATATAAGTCTTCAAATTCTATTCTATTCTGCAAAGAAATAGACTATTCCAGTGTTCCCAAATTTTCCTGCCTATTGAACTTACTTGAGGATCTTTAAAAAGATACTGATGCTTGACTGTCACTTCTAGACATTTGGATTTAATTGGTATTTGATGTGAACAAGGTGGTTTTTGTAAGCCAACACCATGGGAGGCTGAGACAGGAGGATCTTGAGTTTGAAACCAGAGGGAGCCTGCACAATATCCTGTCTCAAAATAAAAAATAAAAATAGGCTATGGGTGTAGTTCAGTGGTAGAGTACCTGCCTACTAGGCATGAGGCTCCAGGTTCAACCTCCTAGTACTAAAAAAAAAAAAAAATTAAATAAATAAAATAGAAAAAAATAAAGAAAAAAATGAACATGGTGATTTTCTAAGCTATCTGGGCTATTCTAATTTGCAGAAAAGGCCAGGAATCACTAGACTATTCCCTAATTTTAACAGATCCCTGAAGACAAGGATGATGGCTTATCCTTCTTTGGATCCTTACCATCCCCCCTCTTTTTTGAGACAGAGTCTCACTATGTAGCCTAGGCTGGCCTCAAACTCCCGATCCTTGTGCCTCAGGCTTCCTAGCCCTAGGGTTACAGGCATGCACCACCACACAAGTTGAATCCCTGTTTTATCAGATTGCACAGCATACTTGACCTAGGAAGGATCAATAAATATCCATTGCTTGGTTCCCTCCCCAATTCTGCTTAGAGTTTATAATCATCATTGTGATTTTCATCTGATAACTCATTTGTCCCACTGTCCATTTTCATTCTCCCCTTGCAAAACCCCAACCTAATTAACTTCAAACCTCTATTCATTTTGTGTGCATCTACAAAGCTGACAGCAGCTGGAGAAACATACTGGGCCGACCATTCTTTAAATTGTGTGACAGCCAACATCATGGACACCTTTGGTGCCACCAGTAATCCTACTGTGTTTCCTTAGTCTATTCCTACTCCTCTCTCCCTTTTTACTTCCCATTCTCTACCCTCATTCTCAGTGACTTTGCTTTGTATTTCGTAGAGAAAACATAAGCAATCAAAAGAGAATGTCCTGAGCTTGGTCTGGTGATGAATACCTGTAATCCCAGCACTTAGAGGCTGAGGCAGGAAGATTGTGAGTTCAAGACCAGCCTTAGCAATGTAGCAAGACCTTGTCTCCAAATAGATAAGTAGTAAAATAAATAACATAAAATAAGATGTGCTCATACTCATGTCTTGTGTAGGCAGCATTCCTCCTATTTGTAGGGGTGAACTATGTAGTGCCCTTGGGTATACCAGATCCATCTTCTCTTCCCTACTTCATCAGTTTTTCCATCAGTACCAGATCATTCCATTCAGCATGTAAGCACACCATGTTATCTTTCATCTAAAACCAAACACTAAAATATTATCTATATATTCTGCTACAATTCCATTTTTCTGTGCCTCTGTTTACTTACAAAATGGACAATAATGTTGGCTCTTTTTATGTCAGGAATGTTTTGAAGACAAAATTGAAAGTACTTTGGAATGTAAAGTGTGTGTATCTATATATGTATTTGTAAATTCAAGGACATTCTGTGCTGGTATCTGCTGGATGCTGAGGTGCAAATGTGAACTTGGTGAACTTTCAGGAAAAAATGAAGACTCAGAGAGACAAAACAAAAAATTGCAACATAATTATTGCTATAATGGTGGCCCTGGTTTATTGAAATTGATTTTGGGCACTTCCATTTTCACAGAGTATGTGTTTGCACTCTTCTTCTGGACTGCACCATTTGCTATAGTTATTTCTATTGTTGTTGTTAGAGACAGTTGAGTTGGTGTCCAACTCATAGCCACCCTATGTACAGCAGGCGAAACACTATTGTTAGTGCTTCTGTGCTATTCATAGGGTTTCCAATGGCTGATTGTTTTTTTTTTGGGGGAGTAGGTTGCTGGATCCTTCACCCAAGCCTACAGCACCTGGTGTTCAGGCCATCTCCCATCCAAGTACCAGCTAGGCCCAACCCTGCTTAGCTTCCAAGATGTGATAGGATTGGACGCCACAGTGGTATAGCTGTAGGCTTATTTCTATTAGAGTGCCAATAATATTTTATATGTTTCTTTTTACATCTATTCCCTTCCTCCAATTAAACATAGACCTTCTGGGGGGGGGCTGTGTCATTCATCTTTTTCTGTGAGCATTTATTTAAATGTTCGGCATTACAGTGGAGTTCATTGAATGTATGTTAGAAGGATGGATGGTTTGGTGCATGGATAAATGAAGAGGTTGGATCAAAGTTGCTCTGTATGTGTGGTGCATGTGTGTGCTATGTGAAGCAGGCGACTTGGCTCATGAAAATAAGAGACATGTCAGCTGGGTGCTGTGGCACATGCTGTAATCCCAGTGACTTGGGAGGATGAGGCAGGAGGATCGCAGTTTAAGACTAGAAGCAGCCTTACTTAGGGCTGTCTCTTTCTCAACTTAGGGAGTCTCTTTCTCAAAAAAAAAAAAAAAGAAAAAAGAGGGGATCTGGGGTGTAGCTCAGTGGTGGAGTGCTTGGCTAGCATTTTTGAGGCCCTGGATTCGACCTACCAGTACTGCGAAACAAAACAAACAAAAAAAGATGTTTGAAGTATGCTCAGAGCTCAGGAATGACAGTGCACATTTGGTATTGGCACTTTGATAAATGGGAAAGGGACTGATTATGAAGAAGCAGCACCAGGGCCCTGCTGAGATGAGTTCTTAGTTTAGAAATAGGCAGGAATTTTGTGGGTTATAATATTTTAGAATTCTGGAGCTGATAGGAATCCCTAGAATTATGCTAGCACAGCTTCCTGTTGAACATAGGACACTAATGTGTATGAATTGCCTTCCCACCTTGATTAAAGGCAATTTGAGAGTATAACTATTATCCAGTAAACACTTATTAATGATAACATTAACACAAACTTTACATGAGTGGAGTGCAGAAAATAAGGTTATATCATTCTAGTTAGAAAGAAAGCCTGGTCAAGTGTATTTACCTGTAATCCCAGCAACTTGAGAGGCTGAGGCAGGAGGATCACGAGTTCAAGGTCAGAAGCAACCTGTGTAACTTAGACCCTGACTCAAAATGAAAAAAAAAAAAAATTAAAAGGAGATGGGGGATGCAGCTCAGTGGTAGAGCACTTGTAAAGTATGTGTGAGGCTCTTGGTTCAACCCCTAAATACTGCCAAAAACAAAAACAAAAATAAAAACAAAAAAACCCTGAAAAAGAGTTTGAGACTTATTTCTCAGGCAGTAGGAGAATGGCAAAGATAGGTCAATTCAGATGTGTTGTCTTTGCAGAATACCTCCTTATCAGCATTGTGAAGTTTTATCTTCTCAGTGCTAAATGTGCATCTGACCCTATCCCTCCCTCCAAACTGTACAGATTCTTTCCTAATCGCTTCTTGGTCTTTCTGCCATGACCTTTACTTTCAATAGAGCACACACCATTGAAAACTAATGTAATATCATTTTTTTCTGGCCATGGTGTGAACAAGTAGGTGTTTATAATGAGCTGTGCTTAGAAATATATTTGGATATCAAATGTTGGGAAGGAATAGTTTCTAATGAATGCATATCACATCCCATGCCTAGCCTGTTAGAGCTCTTTTTTTGGTTCTTTTCTAATATTGCCTTCCCAACTTCATTCACAGAAGGGGATGATCTAGGATGTAGTCATTAAGGTAGGAAAGTGTGTCATTTGGCCTGTGATCACTCCCATAAGGCTTCAGTCATGTATAAAATTGTTGTAGATGGGTATAGTGGTTTCAGCGTGTATCTGGGTCTTCCTGTTCAAGCAGATGGAAAAAAAGGGTCTTTTTCACACGTTGTCACCACTATCCAGGATGGCCAGTAGAGGGCAGTCTGGCGTCTTTACTACTCTGGGATCTGTAACTGTCTTTTTCCTGCTCTGTCTCTGATCCCCACCAAGTTTTTGACTTAGTAGGTCACACAGATTCTAGAATCAGCTTTGTAATTATAAACTAGTTAGAAAGGGATACAAATTTCTTTCTTTGATTTCTCTGGACAAATTGACTCTTTTGGGTCAAGTCTCTTTCATTTCACATTGGTGACTGTCTCTGAGCATCTTTCTGACTTAATTCTCCTAAGATCATCCATAGAAACTATAAGGGATTCAACCTGCAGCCCCTGGGGGGAGAAAGGGAGAGAGAGAAAGAGGGAGGAAGGGATGGAGGGAGGGAGGGAGAGAGAGAGATGAGTCTTAGCAGAACATTAAGGATGTTTCTCATGTTTAATTCCCACATCAAAGCCCACAACACTCCAGCAGTCCCACAGAAAAACATGGACTTTTATGGAGCTAAACAGTGTACATATCCATACTAATAGATTTTTGCCACTGTTCTTGGAAAGATGTGATAATAACCATCCTTTTTTAGAAGAGGAACTAAATTTGTGAACAGCATTGGACTGTGCAATCAAGATTTCTAGATCCTGTTTTTTTGAGACAGAGCTTTGCTGTGTTGCCCAGATTGGCTCAGAACTTCTGGGTTCAAGTGGTTCTCCTGCTTTAGCCTCCTGGGTAGCTGGAACTATAGGCACACACCACTGTACCCAGATCTCATGATCCTGTTTTTGATGCTGCTGAGTTTTTTTGCAAACTATCCTGCTTGTTTTTATTTACTTGTTTGTAAAAAAGCATTTCTCTAGGGATTTAATGGTGTCTCCTTTTCAGGATACACATTGAGAAAACACTTTTTCTCTTTTTAAGTTGTTGCAGAAAGAAATTATCAAGATCAAGGCAGAAATATATCAGTTAGGAACTCAAAAGACAATACAAAGGATTAATGAAACAAAGAGCTGGTTCTTTGGTCAACAAAATTGACACTCCCTGAGCCACACTCACGAAAATAGAGAAAAGGCTCAAATTAAAAAAAAAATCAGAGATGATAATGGAGTCGTAACCAGAGATACCAATGAAATCCAGAAGATCATCAGAGAATACTTTCATAAATTGTACTCTCCAAAAAACAAAAATACGGAAGAAATAGATAAATTCCTTAACACATGTGAATTACCAAAATTAAGCCTGGAGGACACAAGCAAATTAAACAGAACCATTACATTACTGAATTGGAGACAGTAATAAAAAAAAGTCCAGGACCTGATAGGTTCACAGCTGAATTCTATCAAATACTCAAGGATTAATACCTATTCTCATCAAATTATTTCATCAAGTAGAAAAAGAAGGGATACTTCCAAATTCATTCTATAAAGCCAGTATTACTCTGATACCAAAACCAGACAAGAACTCTTCAAAGAAAGAGAACCATAGACCAATTTCCTTGATGAACATTGATGCAAAAATCCCCCCCAAAATTCTGGCAAACCGAATTCAGCAACACATACAAAAGAGCATACACCAGGTATATGCTCATGCCAACCAGGTGGGCTTCATTCTACAGATTCAAGGTTAGTTCAACAAACAAAAATCAATTAATGTAATTCAACATATCAAGAGACTTGCAGACAGAAACTGTATATCTCAATTGATGCAGAGAAGGCCTTAGACAAAGTTCAACACCCTTTTGTATTTAAAGTATTTAGGAAACTGGTCATAGAAGGAACTTATCTCAACATTATAAAGGCTATCTATGACAAACCCACAGCCAATATCACATTAAATGGAGAAAAGCTGAAACCATTTCCTCTAAGATCAGGAACAAGATAAGGATGTCCATTCTCACCACTCTTATTCAAATTGTGATAGAAGTCCTAGCCAGAGCAATCAGGCAAGAGAAAGGAATGAAAGGAATAACAGATAAAGAAGTAGTTATATTTTCCTTATTTGCAGATGACATGATTCTTTATCTAGAAGACACCAAAAATTCCACTAGAAAACTCTTAGAGCTAACTAGCTCTTTCAGCAAAATGGCAGGTTACAAAATCAACACTCAAAAATCAATAGTGTTCCTTTACGCCAACAGTGAACAGGAAGAGAAGGAAATCAAGGCAACAATCTCATTCACAATTGTACCTTAAAAAATCAAATATTTAGGAGACATCCTAACCAAAGACCTCTACAGGGAAAACTTCAAAACATTAACAAAAGAAATAGCGGAAGATACCTGAAGATGGGAGGACTTCCCTTGGTAATGGATTGGGAAAATTAATATTGTGAAAATGGCTGTACTACCAAAAGCTGTTTATAGATTTAAAGCAATACCCATCAAAATACCAATGATAGACTTTGCAGAAATAGAAAAGATAATCCTAAAATTCATATGGAAACACAAAAGACTGCATATAGCCCAAAAAATCCTTAGCAGTAAAAACAGTACAGGAGCGATCACAGTATCTGACTTCAAACTATACTACAGGGTGGTAGTAGCAAAAACAGCTTGGCCACTGGCACAAAAATAGGCTTGAAAATCAGTGGAACAGAATTGAAGACCCAGAGATACACCCACACAAGTACAGCCATCTGATTTTTGACAAAGGGGCTAAGAATATTCAATGGAGAAAAGATAGCCTCTTCAACAAATGGTGCTGGGAAAACTGGATATCCATCTGCAGAAGACTGCAAATAGATATGTACCTATTAATCTGCACAAGGGTCAACTGGAAATGGATCAGAGACTTCAAGAAACTGGAAACCTGAAAGCTACTAGAAGAAAGATAGGCAATATGCTCCAGCACATAGGTATTGGCAAGTATTTTCTCAACAAGACTCCAGTTGCCCAGGAAACTGCACCAAGAATCAACAAATAGGATTACATGAAGCTTTAGGAAATAATCAATAGAGTAAAGGGAGAGCCAACAGAATGGAAGAAAATCTTTGCATCCTACACATCTGACAGAGGACTAATTTCTATGATATACAAAGAACTTAAGAAAGCAAACACTAGGACAAGTAACCCAATAAATAAATGGGCAATAGAACTGAACAGATAGTTCTCAAATGAAGAAGTACGAATTATCAAGAAACACGTGAATAAATGCTCAATATCTCTAGCCATTGTTATTGTTATTAGATGTCATCAAGTTGGGTCCAACTCATAGCAACCCTTATAGTGTTTTCTTTCTCTTTTTCTTTTTGTGGTACTGGGGGTTGAACCCAGGGCCTCATGCTGGACCACTGAGCTGCACCCTCAGCCCATTTTTTTACTTTTTTTTTTTTTTGAGACAGGGTCTCCCTAAGTTATGCAGACTGCCTCTGGTCTCGAGCTTGCGATCCTTCTGCCTCTGCCTCCTGAGCCACTGGGATTATAGGCATGTGCCACTGTGCCCAGCTCAACCCTTATAGGGTTTTCAAAGGCTGATTGTTTTGGCATTGCTTCAGGAGTGGATTGCCATTTCCTTCTCCCATTTTTGCAGTGCTGGGGATTGAACCTGGGTCCTCAGGGTGGGGGGAGCAGCACTCTGTCAACTGAGCTAAACCTCAGCCCATCCCTCGACATTAGGGAAATGCAAATTAAAAAAATACTGAGATTCTATCTCACTCTGATAAGAATGGCCAAAATTAAAAAAATAAATAATGACAAATGCTGGTGAGGATGTAGAGAAAAAGGAACCCTTTACACTGCTGGAGGGACTATAAATTAGTTCAGCCACTTTGGAGAGCAATATGGGCATATCTTAGAAAACTAAGAATAGAACTACCATATGACCCAGCTATACCACTCTTGGGAATATATTCAAAGGAAGATAAGTCATCATACCACAGGCACACCTGCACCTTCACATTTAATGCAGCACTCTTCACAATCACAATGATGTGGAATCAATCAAGATGTCCATCAACAGAGGAGTGAATTGAAAAATTGTGATATATATATATATATATGTATATATATATATATATGTATATGCACATACACAATGGGACATATGGAATACATATATACACACAATGGAATATACATATATACATACAATGGAATACATACAATGATATATATATATACACACAGTGTATGTGTGTGTGTGGTATATATATATGGTGTATATATATATATATATATATGGATGACATATACAATAGAATGTTACTCAGCAATTAAGAAGAATGAATAGTGTCATTTTCAGCAAAATGGATTGGATTGCACTGGAGAACATTAGCTTAACTGACCTCAGTCTCAAAAAGAGAAATACCATGTTCTCATTCATATATGGGAGCTGAATCTAACTTAAAGAAAAAAAAAACCTATTTGTATGAAGACACACAAAAATGAACATTCATACATACCACACAAGGGAAAATATAAGCAAAGTTGAAATGGGGAAGGGGATTCAGTGGGTGGGAGCAGAGGTTGAGGAATGGGGAGCAGAAATAAAGTAGAGGGGAAAAGATGGAAAGGAAAATCTCAAAACACATGATGCAACTATGTCAGTACATGGGAAAGACGGTTTTATAAAACATGTAAGTTGATGAATGTGTAAGCAAAAGTGATATAACAGTTGCATAATTGAGTAAGCAGTTCTTACTTTGTACCCCACCAAAATTTATAAATAAAAAATAAAAAAAGTTTAAGTTGTTGTATTTGAGAGTGGGAAAAATTAATCTTGTATGAAAAAACATAACAGAGTTCCTGGGGAAATGATCATTTCTGTCTGCCATTCCAACCTGACCGTTAACAAAAAATTAGTTGCAATTTGCCCCTATGTAAGAATGAATGTTGAACGAGGAGAAGGCTCCTTTTTATAGTCATTGTAATAATCAGCCTACACTTTGGGAAGACCAGAGAAATGTGAAAACTGTTCTACTGTGTGGGCCATTCAGCCTCGGTGTCCAGAGACAGCTCTGTCCTAACTGTGGGAAGTGGGGCCAGGCTTTCTTAAGCTTATTCAGTTAATGTTCCTTGTACTTGAACTTCAATCTGTATTATACTTGAAACCATATCTACAGTGTGTGTCAATGTTATGAATATAGTTAGGAAATGTAAGCCTCAGAGGGACTAAATAACCTCACTGAGTTTTCCCAGTAAATGACCCTAATTTTCCTCTCAATTCACAGAACAATGAAATTTGAGATACTTCAGGATCATCTAGTCCAATTTGATCATTTTACAGATGTACAAATTGAAGGCTCAGAGAGGGAATAATATGTGCACAACCACCTCACACCCATTAAGATGGCTGCCATCAAACAGAAATGTTAGTGGAAATGTAGGGAAAAAAAATCATACCCCTTCTACCCTATTGATGGGAATGTAAAATGATGTAGCTGCTATGAAAAATAGTCTGGTGAATCCTCAAAAAATAAAAATAGAATTACCATATAATCCAACAATTCCACCTGTGTGTGTACCCAAAAGAATTGAAAGCAGGGTCTCACAGAGATGTTTTTTTTTGGAGCAACATTATTCACAACAGCCAAAAGGCAGAAACAACCCAAGTGACCATGGATGATAGACAAATGGATAAAGTGTGGCATATGTACACAATGGAGTGCTATTCAGCTTTAAAAAGGAAAGAAATTGTGGTGGCACCTGCCTGTAATCTCAGTACTTGGAGGTGGAGGCAGGAGGATCATGAGTTCGAGGCCAGCCTTGGCTACATAGTGACAGCCTATGTCAAAAAATAAAAATAAAAAAAGAAGGAAATTGTGATACACATTAAAATATGGGTGAACCTTGATGACATTATGCTAAGTGAAATCATCAAGTGAAAAGGGACAAATACTATGTAAGTCTGAGAGGTACTTAGAGTAATCAAATTCATAGAAACAGAAAGTAGGACAGTGAATTCCGGGGACTGGGGAGAGAGGAAGGAATTTAAAGTTTCAGTTTTGCAAGATGAAAAGGATTGGTTGCACAGGAGTGTGTGGACTTAATGCTGTTGAATTGCACATGTAAAGTGCTTAAGATGGTAAATTCTATGTTACGTGTATTCTACCACCAATTTAAAAAAAGATTTAGCCACATCCATAGTTGGTTCTGTTTCTTCTCAACTTCATGTCCTGTGCTTTTCATAACATACTATTCATGGCATTCTTTCTACAAAATTAGTTGTAGGTCAAAAGCCAAGGCCTCCTTACCTCAACTGGATTATTACCATCCAGAAGAACCGTTTTCGTTGTTGATGCTTGGAACCTGACTCTCCACCTTCATCTCTATTTTAAATCACAACTTCCCACTCTGTACCTCCAAGCAGAATGAGTTACATGCAGTATTTAAAATTCACCACATTCTTTCTTGCTTTATGCTGTTTCCTCTGCCTAGTAGTCTTTTCTTCACTACATCTACAGAGTAACTTCTATTCTGAGGATTCAGCTGACACGTCATCTCTTCTGGAAAGTACTTTTGACCACATGGTCTCAACTAGGTTCTTATTACTTTCACGTTTTCCTGGCCACATGGCCTTGCAGTATTTTGTTTCCTGGTCTTCATCTCCCCCTGTACTGTGCCTTACCTGTCTCTTGATCTCAGTGTCCAGCACATTCTTGCACAGGGAAGGTGCTGCAAGATGAACTGTACCTTGGAAATACTGCAGTCAGAGAGAGATGTTCAAATGCCCAATACTATTTGATAATTTTTTTTTTTACTCTGGATTTTTTATTAAGAAGATATATCTCATTTTTTATTGTGGTAAAATATACGTAACAGAAAATTTTACCATATTCAACTGTTTTAAGTGTACAATTCAGTGGCATTAAGTACCATCACATTATGCAATCACCACCACTATCCATCTTCAGAAATCTTTTCATGTTGTGAAGTTGGAAGTCTATTCAGTAAACATCTCTTCCTAGCCTCTGGAGACTACCGTTCAGTATTTATCCTTTTGTGATAGATGTGTCCTTTTGTGTGTCCTTGTGTGTGCTTATTTCACTTAACGTGAGGTCATCAAAGTTCATCCATGTTGTAGCATAATATAATATCCATGTATAACATAGGTGCTGGAGATGATTATTGAATATACCATGGACTGTCAACAGATCTGTCTTAGAAGTGCAACCAGAGTGCTCCTTGGAAGCAAGGATGGCTAGACTGCGTCTTACATATTTTGGACATGTAGTCAGGAAGAACCAATTCCTGGAGAAGGACGCCCTGTTTGGGAGAGTGGCAGGTCAATGAAAAAAAGGAAAACCCTCTAGTAGATGGATTGATACAGTGTCTACAACAAAAGGTTTAAGTATAAGTAAGATCGTGTACCTGGCACAGAATTGGGGGGTATTTTGATCTGCTGTATGTAGGGTCACTGTGAGTCGGACCCTAACCCTAACCTAACAACAACAACAACAACAATATGGGTTTTGTAAGACTGATATTTCATTGTATGCATATATAATTTTTTTCATCTGTTTATCTGTCTATGGAACTCAGGTTGCTTCCATCGTTTTTGGGCTGTTGTGAATAATGATGTTATAAACATGAGTGCAGCACTTTTTATTGGTAATTTTTAATGTACAACTCAATGAGTCTCATTATGGTATCTCCATACATCATGCATTTCATTGTATGTTGGTCATGTTCATTTCCCCTTATCCTCTTATGACCCACCTCTGCCATCTCCAGGCAGTGGTTTTTCAAGCATGGCAAGTCTACCCTTTAATGCCACCAAAAAAAAAAAAAAAAAAAAAAAATTCCACACCTTTAATAATCTGAATCCTTTACAGCCTCTATCCTAAACCAGGTTTTTCCATCCATTTGCTTTATGGCCTGTTCTAGTCTTTCCAGTTTTTATGTTATGACTGGCTTTTCTTACTTACAACCTTTAATCAAGCTTCCCTCTACATCTGTGATCCACACCTTCTCCCTTGTTAGTGGCTTTGGATAAATAACACCACAGGTCCAGTCTAACAGATGTTCTTCTATCTAATGGAGTATGGGATCCTTAGTAGAATGTGTTTCCTTCCCTCCTCCTCTTTCCCTTTCTCCTCCACTGGACTTTTATCTTCCATTTTTCCCGCTATTCCCATCTGAGGAAGGAGGATTAGCTGACTTCCTTCCCATGCTCAGTTCAGCAGGAAGCCCTCCATGCTTACGTAACTTCAGGACTGCTGCTTTCCCTTCACTCTCTTCATCTCCCAGGACCTCAAGGCCTTGGAGAAATGAGAAATAACCTGTATTATAGCTAACCAACAGCAAACACAGCCCTACTTCCACAGCCATGTTAGTGGGTATAGAGAAAGGGATTTGTTTCACGTGTTCTGAGTTGGTCCATGCTAGTTCTCTGTTTATGGGTTTTCTGTCCTGCAGCCCCATCTTTTCTCTACATCTCTCACTCTATTCCAGATCTCACTCTCCATTATTCTCCAAAGTGCCCCAAATGTGAATCTCTGCAACTTATGCCAAAGATTTTGGGATAAGAGAATGGGAAGCTATAACATGGAAGAAAATAGGAAATGGCTAACCACTGAGTTGAATTTTAGATAATATTGTTTTCAAATATCCTTTGATTTTCTTCCACTGGAAATTCCTCCATGATAGTCTTTTCTTTTAGGTCCTACTAATCTATTTTATGGGAGATGGGCCTGGCAATCCACTCCCAAGGCAATCCCGAAGCAATCAGCCATTGAAAACCCTATGAGGGTCGCTATGAGTCGGATTACCGACTCAACGGCACCTAACAACTAACAATCTATTTTATAGCTCAACCATCCTTATTATTAGAAAGCCAAAGGCTTCAAATCCTGCAAGGTAAACCCATGTCACTGGCCTAACCTAATTTTTCCCACATGGAGGAGTCAGCCATAGGTAAATGTTCCTCTGTGTAGTTCCAACTCACTGAGAGGAGGTCAGGCAGGATAGCGGAGGCATTCCAAACATTTCTCTTTGACTAAAGTCCATTTTCAGTCCAATTATACACCAAATTTTGTAATGCAAGTACTGGACATACAGCAAATGTTGACTTTATCAAAGCTTTGATATAATTAATGGCTTATGAGATTTTTGTCTATGAGGGTAATATAGTGCAAGAGTTTAAAACAGTTTTTAAAAAATTGGGGAAATTGCCGGGTGTGGTGGTGCACGCCTGTAATCCCAGCAGCTGGGGAGGTGGAGGTGAGAGGATCGCAAGTTCGAGACCAGAGGCAGTCTGCATAATTTAGTGAGACCCTGTCTCAAAAAGTAAAAATAAATAAATAAATAAATAAAAAGTTGGCTGGGGGTGCAGCTCAGTGGTCCAGCACTTGTAAAGCATGCAGGCGCGAGGCCCTGGGTTCAACCGCCAGTACTGAAAAAAAAAAATTGGGGAAATTTAGTTTAAATCATCTCAAAAGTATCTTAATTCTAAGACACAGTGATTACAACAGCTGCTTCCTGCACCAGAGGGAATGCAACAGTGGCATAAAAATTATTACAAATTGATTCTATTCAGAGTCTGCGTCGTTTAACATCTTCTCTCTATGGAGAGGGTCTTTGGTTTTTTGCTTTCTCAGCTAACTACTAACTAGCTTCCTGTTTCCTTTTTTATGTTTGACAAATTATTTTTAGAGAAAAATCATTTCTGCAGTTTCCTGGGAAATTTAAAAGTAGACAGATTTTTCTTGGATGAGTTATACATTAGGGAGATGTAGAAGGGGGCATGGTGGGTACCCTGATTGCTCCCGCATCCCCTGCCATGGTGCCAACTGCAGACACAGCCAGGTTTTTGTAGTCCTCACCTAAGAACTGCGCACGTTCCCTCTGGTATTATGGGAGATTTTGGTTAACTGGCAGAGCTAGGCTGACCTTGTCGAAGCCACTTATTTGTTATTTCTACCAATATTTTATTTATATTGTTGTTGTTGTTGTTAGGTGCCGTCGAGTCGGTATCCGACTCATAGCGACCCTCATAGGGTTTTCAATGGCTGACTGTTTCGGGATTGCCTTGGGAATGGGTTGCCACGTCCTTCTCCCATTTTGCGGTGCTGGGAATTGAACTCAGGACCTCAGAGACTGCAGCGCAGCACTCTACCAACTGAGCTAAATCCCAGCCCTTATTTATATTAGTAGGCAAATAATATGGGGGAAGTTTTCAGAAATGATGGACATCTCATTCAGTTGGTAACATAAATGGGGCTGTGAGAAAGTCTATTTTTAGAACTTCCAAAATGTTTTGATCCCATTCAGATAAAAAAAATACCAGGTTGTATTTTATTGACTTAGTGGATAGAATGTGATTTTAGAGAAAAACAAACCTAGGTTCAAATTTCTACTCCAGCTCTTATGGGTTGTATGACCTTGAGAAAGTTATTTAACCTCTTAATTGGTTTGTTCATTCATTTGTTCATCTCTTTTTATTTATTTCTTTCCAGAATAAAAAAAAACCAGAAGAGTGCAGGGAAATATATAATAATTTACAATAGTCTCACTACTCAGAATTAACTACTTGCATTTATATGACTATATTTTCCTTTAGTCATTTTTTGCATGTCTAATAAAAAATTACTCCAATATTACAGGGGGCTGGGATTTAGCTCAGTGGGTAGAGCGCTGCGCTGCAGTCTCTGAGGTCCTGAGTTCAATTCCCAGCACCGCAAAAATGGGAGAAGGGCCTGGCAATCCACTCCCAAGGCAATCCCGAAGCACTCAGCCATTGAAAACACTGAGGGTCGCTATGAGTCGGATACTGACTCGACGGCACCTAACAACAACAACAACCAATATTACATGCATACACTCTCCTTCTATTTCCCATTTTTTGGGGAACTACTATCTACCTTGTTGAGTTAAGTAAGATAACACAAAGCACTTTGCTCAGTGTTTGATCCATAGTACTCAATTGATGTGTGGTGGTAGTTGTTATTAGTTATTATTATTCTCCTCTTATCCTTGTTTCTTTGTGTATCTCCATTAGAAAATTCAGGCCTGGTAAGTCAAACTCATAAAAATGATTTTTTTGACAAGCTATTTCTTTTACGATATATTTGCAACTTGCAACTTGAGAAATTGCTGTTAATACATATAGAAGGTAAAACACGTCATAAACTTACTTATATTGCAAATAATGAAAATGTATTCAAAGACCAGAACTTTCTAGTAAACAATCAGCTATAATTGGTAAACTTTAAAAAATAACATAGTTGAACTAAATCTGAGAAAATTGTATGCATTATTTAAAAAGCTATAATATTGGAGGAATAGAAAGAATGAAGAGAAAATGACTCACTTAAACTCTGCTATGAAAGATTGATTTTCCATTTGGGTGATCTCCCAAAGCCAACAGCTCTTGAGTAATTAATGCTGAGGATTTATTAATTTTTGAAGAGCAAGGAAAGGTTGGCTTATTTGCATTGTAGCAAATGCTCCTCAAATAACATGTTAAAAAAATCAAAATAATGAAAAACGTGAGCAGTTTGTTAGTTTATATGAATATATCTTTTTATGGGCTTCCTGGCGTGGTTTTGCACTAAGGTTAGGGGGTAACATAATTAAGAGTACAGGAGTGCAAGTGACCTGGTGGCAGAGTTGATAATCTATGTGAAAGTTATCATGCAAGTTTAAGATGTCTTTAAAAGTAGTTTAAGTGCTTTTATGCAATTATATTAATGACAGAATAAATAACATTTACATAGAGAGTTTACTGTGTGCAAGACACTATGGTAAGTGCTTTGCCTGCATCATTTGCACCTTAGAATAACCCCTGTGAAGTATATACTTTAGTTGTCCCATTTTCCTCAGTGAGGAAACTGAGACAAATTATCCGAGTTTACATTACAACTGAGTGGTGGAGCCTGGCTTCAAATCCAGGCTACTGATTTTAGAGTCTGTGCATTTTAGCTACTACCCTATTCAGGATGCCCTCATATCTACATTTGCAAGAGCAAATATGTAATGCCTGAGCATCACATATTTTGGAAACTTGTCAAGGAGATTAAGAATAGTGTTTATGGTTTTTTTTGTACATTACATAAATGTTAATCAAAATAATTGCTCATAAACAAATCTTATTTCTCTTACAATTGAATAAAAGCCATTTTTTTTTAATGAGTAAGAAAGTGTGCCTCTGTTTTTGACATGGTGAGCTTATGATTTTCTTTCTTTATAATACTCATGTACTAGTGTCAAATGTGTAGAGAGCCCCATGCTACCTACAGGCAGGGGTGGGGAAAGATACAACAGTGATAAGACTTGGTCTCTGCATTCAAAGAAGTTTATGATTTATTGAGAGGGAAAAGTCTGCATGTAAATAATTCAAAGGCATGGATGAATCAGGTGTGGGGGTAGAAAGCATAGCATATGGAATATAAGTGATTGGGCAGGTGCCATTTTTAAATGACAATTCAGCAGGATCCTAATCTGATAGTCACTCTGTTCCATAGATACAATTTAAAAGACATTTATTGAGTACCTACTATGTATTGCTTGCAGCCATACCACTGTGGCATCTAATCCCATCAGTCTCAGAAGCTAAATAGGGTCGGGCCTGGTTAATACTTGGATGGGAGGCCACCTGGGAACACCAGGTGCTGTAGGCTTGGGAGAAGGACCTAGAAACCCACTCCCCCCTAAAAAAAATTAGCCATTGAAAACCCTATGAATAGCAGAGAGGCACTAACAGTACTGTTTTTCCTGTTGTATGTAGGATCGCTATGAGTTGAACACTGACTCGATGGCACTGACCTAACAACAACTATGTATTGGTCCCTAGGTTAGAAAGTTATTTTGAAATTTCCCTAAAATATATGTGGTAGAGATTGAGCATCCCTAATCCAATCCAAAATGCTCCAAAATCCAAAACTTTTTGGGTGCCAATATGATGACACCACAAGTGTAAAATTCCACACCATGCCTTTTTTTTTTTTTTTTTTTTTTTTTTTTTGAGACAGAATCTCACTGTATAACACAGGCAGCCGGTCTTGAATTCACAGTCCTCCTGCTTCAGGCTCCTGAGTGCTGAGATTACAGGCATGTGCTACCATACTTGGCTGCAAAAATATTAAAAATATTATACCAAATTACATTTGGCTACATGTATAAAGGTGTAAATGAAACATGGATGGAGTTTGTGTTTAGATTCAAGTCCTACCTCCAAGATTTCTCATTATGTATATGCAGATATTCCAAAATTTGAAAAAAATCCCAAATTTGAAACATTTCTGACCCTAACCATTTTGGATAAGGGCTACTCAATCTGTACTTAAGTTTTTAGGTATCAGGAAGGTTTAATTTTTTTAGAAACCAGCATTATTTTTTTTAAAAGACATAATAATCTATTCCCTCCCTAAGAGTTGGCATATCTGATTGATGCTGGCATTAGGCCAGACTGACATGCTGCCAGCTGCTGCTCTGCTGTAAGCAGGGACTAAAGACAGTTGTAATTAAATGTGCCAGTGCTGTTATACTAAGTACATGAGTATAATGTGCTACACTGGTACTGCTCCTAGAAGAGAAGAAGAATATAGAAAGTGTAATTATCCAGAGTTGTTTTACTATCTTAGGAGCTTTTTGGCAATAAAGAAACTTTTTAGGTTTACTTTAAAATTTGAGAACATAAATATGACCATTTCTTAGGCCATAGCAGTAGATTCCTGTGTCTTTATGACAGTTAAAACTGAGTGTAAATCACTAAACATGTCCTTTGTATTGGTGTGGCTTGTGTTCACTGACATACTATACAATTCATCTCACTCCCCAATATCTGCCACCTGTGTAATTCAGAGCATGTGCCCCTTCCTTTTTACATAGTTTCTAGCATGATTTGAAATCCCTTTAGTTTATTGCCCCCAATTTACCCAAAGCTGATTTTTCTAACATTTACATTCAGAACTTAACAAGGAAAAATACGGATTATTTCTGTTAAATGTTTTCTTTTGAGTTAAGTTTTTTATGTTTACTTTTGAAATTCTCCCTAAACAGGTGTAAGTTTTATTTGTGGGAGTTACCTTGCTTAGTGTAACTTTGTGGATAATAGTTTTACTTTCTGGTTCACTGAGCTTCCTTGAAAATAAACTTCATTTGAAGAAATAGAGTTTCCAGCTGCTTTATGAAATTTATAGACAGAAAAGGTTTGTGTATGGAAGGACGAATCAGGAAGCCTAGCTATTAAAAAACATGTTTTCAAAATGAAGTTCTGTTAAGAATCATATCTCTATTTTCATTTTTTAAAATTAAAGGTTAAATTGATTGCAAAGTAAGACAACTGTTACAGCATCTCATTGACTTGGAACACAAGAAATGCAATCATACATTTGTAAATAAATTCATAAAAAATGTAAAGCTTTTATTTTTATACACAAATATACAATCATATACATTTTTAAACTTTCAGATGATTTGGATTCAGTTTAATTGCCTGAACTTCTTACATATTTCCTGGACTCTTATGTAGTGTGAATAATAAGCTATATATTTTATATATAATATATACACACACATGTGTTTGTTTATATGTGTGTATATATGTGTGTATGCATGATATATATATATATGTGAATGAATTAACGGCATGAATCAATGGCACCTAACCACATATTTTATAAAGAAGACTGACACCTAAAGGATTTTTTTGTTTAAATTTCAGTTTACCCGAAAATATAATCTGAAGTATACATGGTAAGCATTACAGTTGGGCAGCTTTCATAGTAGATTGAGGAATTCTAATAGACTAATAGTTTTTGGCATCAGTTAAATTGATTACAGAGAATCACAGGCTTTGAAGCTATTGTGCTGGTCTGGTTGGCTATGTTATTTATCCTTTCCCAGTACCCCTGACTGCTGGGCTGTGGCCTCTACTTGAGATCCCACAGGAGAGGACCTGTGCCTGAGGATGTATGTTTTATTGCAGTTAGAGCATTCTTACATTTTGCTGACTGCAGCTTTCTTACATTTTGCTTGCTGAAGCTCCCACATAGCAGTTCTAATTTAGCCCTGTGGAGCAAACACAGAGCTAATCTCAGTATTCCTACCCAGTGAGTGAGGGCACCTTAGCAAGAAAGCAAAAGAGGAGGTCTGGCGGGGACATCGGGAGGTTTTCTGGCCAGTTGAAATTGCCCTTGGGGCTGGACCTGGGCCCTGCGCCGGTCTGACCTCTGACTGGACGGCTGTCAGTGCCGCGTGAGCTGCTACCTTTCCCAGCTACAACCCACAATAATGACAGCAGCATATCAGATGCAAAGGTATTTAGAGCCTGCTTTGGGCCATGCACTGGGCTGGAGGATAGGCTTTCATTATAGCATTCACTTCTCATTCTAAAGGCAAGAAAACGGAAAGCCCAAGATTAAGTCACTTGGCTAAAAACATAGAGCTGGCAAGCACTGGCATTTGCAATCTAACCTCACTCTGCCACGGTTGCCAGTTTTTGTCACACTGCAGTGCCTCCTGGAGCGTCTCTGCAGGTATGGCGACCTTTGTGTCCTCACACGTTCTCTCTTCAGTCCACATCTGGCACTGCCTCTTCTGGACAGACTCAGCTTGCAGACCTAAGGCTTCCAGACCTCCCGAGCCAACTATACTATGTATTCTAACCTCTCTCCTCTTTCCGATACTTCCTTCTAATCATCAAAATTAAGCATGTTACTTTCAAGGGCATCACATTTCTCCTGTCTAGGGATGTGTTTTTAAGCCAAAGTAATCTGCATCAGTTGGTGTAAGGAACTTCCTTTATATCCCTCTACTGGGTCAAGGGAATCATAGAATGGGTTGGTGTAAAGGGTTGGGAAATCTAAGCTAAAGAGTTAATCATGGCCAGATTAAACAGTGGTTACATCTTCTGAAGTGATGAGTTCTTCTAGTTCCACTCCTGGTGTGGAAGTGAAGAGCTGAATACCTCAGTTATAAGATTGAATGAGTTTAGCCCTTGGCTTATTTTCACGTGAAATTTAATAGCTCAATGAAACAAAGCTGTGGAAAACATTGGAACATGTAATACTTAAAAGGTAGAGATAATGGGTATCTCTGCAGGTATTCACATAGTATTTCATTATTGATTGATTGATTGATTGATTGATTTTTGTAGTGCTAGGGAGAGAACCCAAGGCCTTGTACAAGCTAGGCTATTGTTGTACAACTAAGCCACATCTCCAGCCCTGTTCATATTGTATTTTAAATGAATTCTTCACATTGTCCTTATCACTACACTTACTAAGCTGTAAACTCCTTGAGGGTGGAATGTATTGTGCTCATACTTTGATTTCTTGTAGGAACCAGCACAACATCTTTACCATAGCAGTTGATCAATAATTGCTTATTTCATGAGTGAATGAATTAATGAAAGGAATACACAGATGTCTTTTTTAGCTCAAGCATAGGTTGAATATCACTAATTTGAAAATCCAAAATCCAGAATACTCCAAATCCAAAACCTTTTGAGCAATGACATGATGCTGCCACAGGTGAAAAATTCCACACAATTTCATGTGACAGGTCACAGTCAAAACATAGGCACACTAAAAATATGTATCAAATTACTTTATGTGTATATTTTGTGTTTAGACGTGGGTCCTCTCCCTAAGAAATCTCATTATACATATGCAAATGTTCTAAAATCCAAAATACTTCTGGTCCTAAGAGTCTGGATAAAGGAATTCAATTTCAGTCATTTTGAAGCAAGAAAATACTCTATAGAAAATAACAGGCCAATAATAATATGATGATTTCTAAAGTCTTTGGTTAATTATGCATCTCAGGGTATGTGGATCTGGCTGCAGAGGTTTTAAGTACATTTCCAGTGTGGAACTCAGGTATAGAGTTTCCACTCCAACTTAGAATTAAATTATTATTTACATAAAATTTTCATTTTGAAATTTCTGATCTTACAGATCAGAACTAATATTTTTTTCTTACAGTACTTCACCCAAAATATTTTGAGTATGCTTCGGAGGAATATTGGAAGTGGTTTTGTTTTTGAAGATATTAAAGTGAATGGTCCTGAGAAAGCATAAACAGGAATACTGAGAGGTGGAAGAATGGAGCTTAGTGTGATTTGTTGCTGGAATTTCAACTATTTTGTGTTCCATGTTTGACATAGCCCTGTCTCTGAATTTAACAGAATTCAAAAACTCCACCTGATTGTCTTAGAGGATGCCTGTATTAAAATAGAGAATTTGTTTTTATGACTAAGGAAAAAATCATAAAAAGAAAACAAAATGTTCTATGTACATAATGTGATGTGTCAGATGGTTGTAAAATTTTCTCTTCCCCCTCAGTTTCTTCTTTATGCCCTTCCTTTGTGTCCCTTTCATGAGGAAAAATGGTTCTCATGTTCATCTCCATTAGCTCACAGTACATGTGCTTAGTCATAGAAAATTAGTTGAAGGAACTATGTATTAAAGATCTGCCTTTATGAAAGTTTGAAGAGAATGTTAACTTTTTAGGGAACTGGCCGCAGATACTGGCCACATCCACTGTGTTAGTCAGCTTTCTGTCACTATAACAAAATACCTGAGGTAATTATTATATAAAGGGAAAAGGTTTATTTTGGCTTACAGTTTTGGAAGTTCCTGTTCATGATCTGGCTAGCCCTGTACTTTCAACCTACGGTGAGGCAGCACATTATGGCAGGTGCACATGGTGAAACAAAACTACTCAGCTTATCATGAGCCAGGGAACAAAGGAGGAACAGGAAGGGATTTGGGTCCTCCTCTCCCCTTCAAGGGGAACATGCCCTCAATGACTTAAAGACATTCCTCTAGGTCCCACCTTTACAGATTGTACCACCTTTCAGAAGTACCAAGCTGGGACCAAGCTTTTAACATCTGGTTCTTTGGGTAACACTCAAGATCCAAACTATAGCAGAAACCAGGGGATGTGTTGTTGTTGTTAGGTGCCGTCGAGTCGGTATCCAACTCATAGCGATCCCCATAGCGTTTTCAATGGCTGACTGTTTCAGGATTGCCTTGGGAGTGGATTGCCAGGTCCTTCTCCCATTTTTGTGGTGCTGGGAATCGAACTCGGGACCTCAGAGACTGCAGCGCAGCACTCTACCAACTGAGCTAAATCCCAGCCCCAGGGGATGTGTAGGAAATGTTACTTTTACTCCTCAGAAGTTGTTAACAGACCTTCAAAAATTGTGAGGAGAAGAGAGAAGGAAATAGCCACTTTAGGCTGTCAGACCCCCATTCTTTTAGTTAGCAGGACAGAAAAATGTACCCATCTCCTGCCCAATAGGAGACAGCATTCAATAGGATGATCTATAAGATGCCTTCTGACCCTGAGACTTCTAGGCTCATAAGCAACTGCCTAGGAACTCATCTGTGTGCATGGGGATGAGCTCCAGCTACTACTCCATAGGTAGCTGCTTCCTTTGGTTTCTCTCTCCTTGCAGCAGGCTTCCAGGGCCTTTTCTCTTGGTGATTGCCACTATTAGTTCTGTTCACCTACAGCCATACCACCCTGATGTCTGATTTCATCAGATCTTGGAAGCTAAGCAGGGCCTGGCCTGGTTAGTACATGGATGGGAGACCTCCTGGGAATACCAGGTGCTGTAGGCTTGGGAGAAGTCTCCAGCAGCCCTCTCTTGAAACAGTCAGCCATCAAAAACACTATGAATAGCAGAGAAGCACTGACGTTAGGGCTAGGCATGGCACTGTTTCATGTAGTGTTTCATTCTGTTGTACATAGGGTTGGTATGAATCAGACCTAACTCGACGGTACCTAAGAGGAACAACAGTAATAGTTCTCTTTAGTCCCTGAAGATAAAAGCATGCAGGACTTTTTAATTTTAAGATTTTAGTGTTAAGCAAAAATAGGAAATCAGAAAAGTCTCAGGCCTGATTTACTTCTGGAAGTCCTTTGGGACATAGCTTTTATTCCTTATATTGGGTTTTGTTTTCCTTCGAACTTCTTCCCTGTCTCCCATTTAAGGAAGTTTATTTTCAGGACGTGTCATTCCCAGCATGTAGGCTTAAAGATGCAGGGAGTCCTGAATTGCCCATAATTCCCTGTTGCAGCCTGAGAGCTGGGGGCTCTGGGGATGTCCCATGGGTGTTGGATCCTGAGACATTCAGGGCATTTCCTCAAAACCTTCATTTACTTTAGCAATGTGAGAAATAGTTTCTCATCCACTTGAAGTTTACATTGAGCCTTCTTTCCCTCAATTCAGCTTAAATCATAGCAGTTCTGGACCACACCAACATATGATTTTCTCAGACTTTGAATTTTCTGGTATTATTGGTGATTAGTAAACATCACTTGATGAGCAAAGAGTAATAGTTGGCCTTGCTGCGGAGAGTCTCAGGCAAAGTTCACACTGGCTTCTTTCCTTTGTAAGCTGACTTCAGATGACATCTTTTGCTTTTAGAAAACACTATCCCAGACATGAAATAAGAAACTATGAGTCACACAAATATAATACCAGGCTTGTGCTATGGCTGCTGTTAGAGTATTGTATTTTAGTACTCATTTAATTATCTGTTTGGAACAAAAGTTGGCAGTCCTGGTTTTCTTCTCCCATGTAAACAAAATAATATCGTTTAATTCCTTCACTACTTATTGCCATAATGATAGAAACACATTTTTTTTAAAACCAGTTTCAACTTCTATGCAGTTTTAGAATGGGAACTTTTCAAGAAGGCTTTTTAAAAAAGAGTCTGTTTTTCCTTGTAATACATCTGAAAGAGATTAAATGGAATGTTAATTTGGAAGTAAACAAGCTCCTTCACTACTAGAAAGAAAAGTATTGCAACTGAAGAATTTCAGAGAAAGCTCTTTTTCTCAGCCATGACACATCTAGGTGGCTTGGCAATTCGGGGGTAGACTTCAGCTCTGGCAGTCAGCTCACTGAGTTTTAAGTGAACTCAGAGGGTAGTGACTCCTGTTAGCTGGGCAGTACATTATCTTCTGTGCAGCAGTAGATGGGAAGCCAAATGATAACCAAAAGCATGACATCAGAGCCAAAGGAAGCTGGATGGTCTGAGTGGCATGTATCATTGAGTCTGAGGGGCTGGGTGTCCTCTCCACTCCAGGCAGTGTTGTAGAGTCCTCGCTCCTCCTCTTGGTGGTGAAGCTGCCTGTTTTACTGGCCTAGTGAGAGGCACTGAGCATGAATAGCCTCTCTTGTTAAAAGAGAACACGGAGCCCTCTAAAGCTGGGAGCAGCGGAGAGCTCTGGAAGACAAGACTATGCCTGCAATGACCTACTTGTTCCCCTGGAGTCTCCTGCTTCTGCCAGTCTTCTATGTTGATTTTGGGTGTTCCCCACCATCTGTAGCCCCTGGGGCATGTTGGGCCAGACAAAGGCAAACATCAGCCCTCTTTCTATTGTCCTCATCATCCCAGAGATAGGCTGGAACAGTCAATGGATACCTTATTAAAATTATAAGCTAAGGGGCTAGGGTTTAGCTCAGTTGGTAGAGCGCTACTCTGTGCTCTCTGTGCTATTTGACCCCCATCCCCGCAAAAAATGGGATAAGGACCTGGCAGCCCAGTCCTGAAAAATAATCCCAAAACAATTAGCCATTGAAAACCCTACGAATAGCAGAGAAGCACTGTCATAGTGCTGGGCATGGTGCAATGTCAGGGAGTGTTTTATCTGTAGTACATTGAATCGCTATGAGTCAGACTTGACTCAATGGCACCTAACAACAACAACAACAGAAAAATAAAGAACATGTACTCAAGCTGGAAAAGCATCAGGCTGATGAAGGATAGATTTCTGTACTTGAGCTTGGTGCAAAATCTGGGAAATCTAAAGGAAACATTGGTGACTGGATTAAACAGTGATGTCATCTTTTAAAGTGATTTTTTTTTCAGAGTACTACTTTTTTCAAAGCTTCTTTTTCTCAGCCAGGCAGCCACATCTGAGTAGCTCATGTATCCCTCCCTTATCAGACTGGCTTACTTTTGCAGGCAACTGAGCTTATTTTAATAGATTTTTGTGCACTTCATTCTTAGAGTTGTACCATTTCTGACATTGTCTTCAATTTCTAGGAGTACTTCACAAAACCCAGAATGTACTTACTATAAAACAAGTGTCACATAGTCATAAGAATAGCTTCTTTTTCTGAATTGTTCAGAATAGCATTATGAAAACACTTAAAAATATTCAATATATATTTTTTCAGTCATCTGCAGCCATTGTTTTTGCTATTTGAATTGTTTCGTTTTTGGCCAATAGGGGCCTAGTGGCTCTTGTGTCCTTCTGACATGACCCCATTAATTTTGGAAGGCTTCTTTCCTTTCTCAGTTCATCAAGATGATTTAGGCTCACCTTGTACTTTCTTTGGCTGTGACCTGGTATTGTTACTCCTAAAAAGAGCCTTTGTTTTTTCTAGTGGGGAGTGGTTTTTAGAGATCATAACCTGGGTGTTCTAGGTGTTGGTTGTTGCTTAGTTGTCTGTCCTTCTAGACTGACTCAGTGGATATATTTATTTTTAAGAAGAAAAAATGTGAGTTCATACTAGCATTTCCAATTTAAATAAATAATTGTATTTTAAAGAAAATGAATGTGTTTGATTATATACTTGTATTATGTCACGCTGAAAACATCTTGGCTCCATTTGACATTAATGTAATTATTTGCTTTATCCTATAGTGTTATGAGTTAAAAATACCAATAATACTATGAAATTAAGATTTCTTTGCAGCTTTATTTGCCCTAGGAGTATACATCACTGTCAATATACAGTTATAATATTGTATCTAAATCAACATAATTGTTAATTGTTTTTTTTCTATATTCTTATGCTATCAGTGGGATATTCAGTTAGGTTTATGCATTTTTAACACTTGGTTTTCTTTTTAAGTTTTAATTTATTAATATTATGAATGTTACATGTTTTTGCAGAATCAAAACTATATATGGCAAGTCCAGTGAAGTCTCAGTGTTCCATTCCCATCTCCACACTGTTCCCTCCCCCTTAAATATTTAAAATTAATTTTTGGTTTATCTAATTAGTGTTTTTTTCTAAATATTAGCAAATACAAATATCTTTATTTCGCCACCCTTTCTTCCCTCATTTTTATGGTAAATAGTCCATTGTACTTGAAGAATGACTTTCTTTTTTAACAGTAATGATGGTTCAGAACTACTGAATCTCTAGAGAGATGAGGAAACCAGCACTTCTTTATAAAACTGCCTTTTATTTTTTATTTTTTAATTGGTAATTTTAATGTACAACTTAATGGTCTCATTATGACATTTACATACATGCATTTCATTGTACCTTGCTCATACTCATTTCCCCCTTACCCTCTCATGACCCTCCTCCCCCACCCATCTCCGTCCCACCAACGGTCCCTCTTCTACTTGCATGTCTTTTTGTGAGTATATCTATCTATATATGTACATTCCAATTTTGCTGTCAGGGCAATATACATGATATTTCATTTCTTTTTTCCCATTACCCTTTCTTCTTGCCTCTCCCCCTTTTCTTTAGTCCCCCTTTACTTAAGATGATGATTTCTAGTTCCGTCTATTTCCTAGCAAATGCCATAATTTTGTCCCTCTATATGGCTGAATAAAATCCCATGGTAAATTATATATACCACAATTTCCTTATCTGTCTGTTGATAGACACCTAGGTTGATTCCATATCTTGGCTATTGTGAATAATGCTGCAATAAACATGGATAAGCAGGTATCTCTATGGTAGGTTGACTTATATTCCTTTGGATATATACCCAGGAGTGGTATGTTGTCATTTTTATGTGCTGTCAAGTCAGTGTCCAACTCATAGAGACCCTGAATATAACAGGAGAAACAGTATTGTTAGTGCTTCTCTGGTACTCATAGGGTTTTCAATGGCTGATTAGTTAGTTTTTTTTGTTTGTTTGCTTGTTTGTTTTTTTGTTTTTTAAGTGAGTTGCCAGTAGTAGTCCCAAGCCTACAGCACCTAGTGTTCCCAGGCATTCTCCCCTCCAAGTACTAACCAGGCCTGACCCTTCTTAGCTTCCAAGAAGTGACTGGATCAGATGCCACAGTGGTAGGTATGGCTGCAGGCTGGGAGTGGTTTAGCTGGGTCATATGGTAGTTCTATTTTTAGTCTTTTTGAGGAACCTCCATACTGATTTCCATAGTGGCTGCATGAATCTGTATTCCCACCAGCAGTGTTTAAGGGCTCCTTTCGCCTGGCAACCTCACCAGCATTTGTTGCTTGTTTTGTTGATGCTAGCTATTGAGTGGGGTGAGATGGAATCTCACTGTAGTTTTGATTTGCATTTCCCTGGTGGCTAAGGATGTTGAGCAGTTTTTCATATGCTTGTTGGCCATTTGTATTTCTTCTTTTGAGAAATCTCTGTTCAGTTCTTTTGCCTTTTTTTGATCGGATAACTTGCTTTTTTGGTGTTTAATTTTTTGAGCTCTTTGTATATTCTAAATATTAATTCCCTGTCTGTTGTATAGCTGGCAAAGATTTTCTCTCATCCTGTAAGATGCCTCTTTACTCTGATAATTGTGTCCTTTGCTGTGCAAAAGCTTTTTAATCTAATGCAATCCCGTTTGTCAATTCTTGCTATAGTTTCCTGTGCTTTGGGGGGTCCTATTCAGAAAGTCCTTGCCTATTCCTATGTCAGCCTGCAGCTGTAGCCCTGTGGCATCTGATCCCATCAGATCTCGGAAGCTAAGCAGGGTCGGGCCTGGTTAGTACTTGGATGGAAGACCGCCTTCTGGAACACCAGAAGCTGTAGGCTTGGGAGAAGGACCTGGCAACCCCCTCCCCCAAAAAACCAATCTGCCATTGAAAACCCTATGAACAGCAGAGAAGCACTGACAATAGTGTTTCCCCTGTTGTACAGAGGGTCGCTATGAGCCGGACACCAACTCGACAGCACCTAACGACAACAATAATTCCCTAGAAGTCCGTTTTTCCCCAAAGAAACAACCATTTCAAAACATTTTTTAAAACATGCTTTCCTTGCCTCTTTAAGCTGCCAGGAAAGATATTAACGCAATTTGGGATGAAGCTTGTACTTCACCATCTGCCAGCTTCTCTGCCGCACTGCCAGATTCGTCCTAAGGCGGGCTGACCTTTCCTTCCGGGGCTGCTCAGATGAAGTGGGCACTTGCAGTTCCCTGGTGTTCTGCACCTGAGGTTTGCTTCCTTTGGGGACCCCTCCAGCCCTCCCAGCCTCTCTCCTTGGAGAAGTACAGAAAGCTCTGCTCCTGTTTCTGGTTTCTGCCCGCTCCCCTGCGACCTGGCTCTTGCCTGTGCACCAACGCGCGGGGCTCGGGGGCGGAGGCGCCGCCTTCCTCTCCCGCGCGCTCGCTCCCTCGCTCGCTCCCGCCCTCCTCCCCGCCCCGAGCCCTCTCCACTCTCCGCCGAGCAGACTCTGCACTGCAGATGCCCGCCCAGCGGCTCCCTGTGCTCGGCGGCTGCCCCGGTGCCTGGCAGGTCCCCTTGACCCCTCGCCGCTCCGGAGGGACCCTCGCCTGCTTGGGCTCAGCCAGCCCTGCTTGCGAAGCCTCCACGCCGGCGCGGCCGCGGGGACCCACGGTGCGCTCGGATGCGGCAGGACAAGTTGACCGGCTCCCTGAGGCGCGGGGGGCGATGCCTGAAGCGACAGAGTGGCGGCGGCGGCGGCGGCGTGGGCACCATCCTGAGCAATGTGCTCAAGAAGCGCAGCTGCATTTCCCGGACCGCGCCGCGGCTGCTCTGCACCCTGGAGCCGGGTGAGGAGCGGGGCTGCTGGAAAGTCGCGCGGCGCAGGGAGCCAGTGCTGCTGGCGCCCTTGCCTCCTGGGCTCCGCCTAGGCCGGGCAGTGCCCGCGCTCCGCTCGGGGCCGCGCACTGCAGCTCGGCGCCGGCGGGGCTCGGTGGGTCTGGTGAAGCAGGGCCTGTATGGGGGCTGCGGCCTCCCGAGGCGCCGGGGGCCCTTGCTCCCACCCGCAGACCCCCGCCCCGAGGGTTGTGCGCCAGCCTAAGGCGCGTGGTGGGGAAGAGTGGGCGCCTTCCCCGGCCATCAGAGGCCGCGCCACCTTTTGTACTCCGGGCTCTCGGGAAGCCAGACCTTGGAAGAGGTGTGCGGGTCTGCGGAAGGTGCAGGGTTGGCGCCAGAAGTCGCAGGGGCAGGCAGCGACTGTGAAGGAAAAAGCGAGCATATGTGTATTTCCTGAGAGTCCCTGTGGTGTGAATCCTGGGATCAGCTCTCCTGGAGCCTCTAATCTGTGTGAAAGGGTGGGGAGCAAACGCAAGGTCTGTAGGTGAGGTCCGGGCGCGCGCCTGGCAGCGCGCGCCTGGCAGCACCCGCAGAGGCCCTTTCTGCTGTCAGCCTGTGTTTACATATCCCGGGTTCTCCAGACTGCCCAACTCCGCGTCAGCTCTACTACTCGGCATCCCTCTCCGGGGCTTTAAGAGCCTGGCCCTGCTGCGGGCGCCTGGGTGCAGAGGTTTGTGGCCAGCGGTGGCCGCAGAGGGAGCTACTTGTATTCGCACCTGTGCTTGGCTCTCACCTTTCTCCTCCGAGTGGCCTCAGCTGGGCTCCAGGCTGTTCTCTAGCCCCCCCGCCCCCGCCCCGCCATCCAAGCCTGGGACCTGCTGTCATCCAGCTGCGGGGGAATCAGCCCAGGCGCTGGGTCCCAAAGGGTGGAACGCGTGGCTGCCTTCCCGAACCTCGTGGTTTCTTTGTTTTTCTCCCCACGGAAGTGTCTAGTTGCAGACTATATTATTTATTCACGGTCTTCTTTTACCTTAAAAAAAAAATCCTTCCCACGTTAAAAGTGTTTTGTATTTCTGACTCCGGAACAGTTGTGATTATCAGATGAAACATAAACCTTTTCTCCTCCCTTATTCAGTTAGAAGAAAAGGGGGGTGAAAATGACCTGATTTAAGCTTTTGCATGCAAGCGGCAGATGATCAATTGCACTTAAAACCTCTGACTCATTGTTGATCATGAGAAAATAGTTGTGGTTTTGGCTAACCCCAGCTGTGCGCTGGGCTTTAGTTCAGTTGGTAGAGTGCTGCTCTGCACTCTGAGAACCCAGGTTCGATCTCCAGCACCACAAAACAGGAGAAGGACGTGGCAATCTACTCCCGAAACAAAGCAGAAACAACCCTAGGAGGGTTGCTATGAGTCGGACTGACTCGGCGGCACCTAACAACAACAAACAACTCAGTCGTGGTTCAGAATGGGAAGGAAGGGAAGGCAATTGACATGATGTCCAGCAGGTGCTCCGAAAAAGTCAAAGGAGCATATTTGGTCAAAAATACGTGGAAACCGGTGGTTTTAGGGTCGCAGAAAAAGTCAGTGCGGGTCCGAATTTCCTAGTCTTCGTTGTAAAACAAGTATCCTAACTATGAGGGTCGCTATGAGTCGGATACCGACTCGACAGCAACTAACAACAACAACTATGTTGTTGTAAGGTGCCGTAGAGTCGGTGTCCAACTCACAGCGACCCCATATGTACAACAGGTGAAACAGCATTGTCAGTGCTTCTCTGGTATTCATAGAGTTTTCAATGTATTTTGGGAGTGGGTTTCTGGGTCCTTCTCCCAAGCCTACAGCTTCTGGTATTCCCAGGCAGTCTCCCATCCAAGTACTAACCAGGCCTAACCCTGCTTAGCTTCCTAGATCTGATGGGATCTAAGGCCACAGTGGTACGGCTTCAGTCATCCTAACTATATACCCTCTTCCATTCAGCACCTGCGTTTTGGACAGCACCCTCACAACATAGCTTCCTGGCACCTTGAATCATTCCCTGGAGCCTCTCTTGGGACCTTTATATCACCTCTGGGGCAGGATTTTTTTCAGACATTCCCACAGAGATGAGAATCAGTGGGGTACTTAATATTCCTTTGGAGAAGAAAATTATCTATCCAGGCATAGTAAGGTTTTGACCCCAAAACTTTGAAAAGAAATATCAAGGCATTAGTAATTGGATGCCTACCATAACTCAAGTTTAGAAATCTGAGCTCTCGATTACATGTATCCTCAGTGCTTGTTCAGGACTCCCAAGAAGAGCAGGTGCATACAGTCGTGGGCTTGGGCAAATCAGACTCATCTCCTTTTTGCTTCTTGTTGCCATAAATGTGTTTAAAAAGATCAGTTTATTATCATTGGTATTGTTAGGTGCTGTTGAGTTGGGTCCAACTCATAGTGACCCTCTGTACAACAGAATGAAACACTACCCGATATTGCCTTGCCTAGTACTATGTCAGTGCTTCTGTGCTACTCATAGGGTTTTCAATGGCAGATTGTTTTTTTTTGGGGAGTGGGCTGAAGAGTCCTCCCAAGCATACAGCACTCAATATTCCCAGGCAGTCTCCCATCCAAGGACTAACTAGGCCTGACCCTGTTTAGCCTCTGAGATCAGATGGGATTGGATGCTAGAGTGGTATTACTGTAGACACTATTATTATTATTATTTCATAAATTATAAAGATTGTTCTTATTGATTCCAATCCCATACCAAGCAGTGAGAGTTATAGAGAGGTTTTTGATATGCCTAACCTGCAGTCAACATCTTAGAGACAGAAATACCATTATTTCCTGGGCGTGGTGATACATGCCTCTTTTCCCAGTGACTCAGGAAGCTGAGGCAGGAGGAATTGGAGGCCATTGGCATCCTATGTAATTTAGCAAGACCCTGTGTCAAAAATAAATAAATTAATTAAAATGGATTGTGAGCGCAGCCCAGTGGTAGAGCACTTGCAAGGTGTGTACAAGGCCCTGAGTTCAACTCCCAAGTAAAAAAAAAAAAAAAAACCATGCTTTGATTTTTCAATTTGTAAAACTGAATGTATTGATAATATTTGGTATTTGTTGGTCCATAAACTTGTAAGCAATAGTCTTTTAAAAAGTGACTTAAAATGTCATTTCATTGATTTTGAAATTGTAGGAAAAGAATATATAAAATTTTCAGATTTGGTTATATTTTTATCAAAGTTAAGCAGGAATAAGAATTATGTAATTTCACTTTAATAATACATGATTCTAATATAAGTATTAAGTATATTGTTCTTTTATATTTTCCCATTTGTTTGCTTCTGTTCCATAGATTTGGGATTCAAATCAAAGAAATTTAAAGTGGGAGATTACTTGGAATTAGAGTTCTGTTCTCAGATTATAGCCTAAAAATTAATACACACTGTTTATCTTCCATGAATAAATTTATCAAGACAGAATTTAAAAATATATGCAAATCTCAAAATGTAATTGTTAAAATAAATTTTTTATAAAAGGAAAGGCAATGACATTACACATGCACTCTTTAATTTTGTGCTGCTGGAGATCCAACCCAGGGCCTTGTGCATGTCAGGCAAGTAAATAAATACTCTACCTCTTTGCTATAGCCACAGCTCCATGATATTGTTTTACAGCTTTCAGTATTCCACTGATGTTTCCTTTAATAGTCTTAGTCCATGCAAGTGTTGTAGAAAAATAAATTCTGAAAGTAGAGAATTCTCTTCCTATGTTTCATAAATATTAATTATACCATGTGAGGAGATTTTCAGTTAATCATCACAGAAATCCTCTGAGATAGACATTATTATCCTCATTTTAAAGATAAAGGAATTGAGACTGAGCTGGTTAAATTGTTTGAGTCTAGAACCAAAGTTGAATGAAGGCCTGTGTGACTCCAAGCTGTGGTGTCATTTTTTTTTTTTTTCAATACTCCAGGCAGTTGTAGAAACCATTACACTATGTGATAAGCTCCATTGTATTGCCATAGAGTATTTTCCTGTTTTAATAATATATTTTTTATTTTTACAAGATTGACTAAAATTTAGTAAAAATACATGTTTAAAAATTCTTAATGACAATTCAGTAGAACCAAGTTTTTACTTTTATTTTTGATATAACTTGTTATAGTTTCCATAAATAACTATTTATGTATTTTTGTTTTAGGAGTTGATACAAAATTGAAGTTCACTCTTGAGCCATCTTTGGGTCAAAATGGTTTTCAGCAGGTAACTTTATTTTTGGCTTTTATACACTTTTATTTTGGGGTCCCAACAGGGTATGTTGACATATGTTCTCAAAGTGAGAATATAAGCATATACTTTGATATGCAAAAGATGTCAGAGTTTTGGTTTTGTATTTTTTCAGTCTAAGATAAAATAACTTTTGAAGCTACCAGTAACCTGGGTTTATACTTACAATGAAAAATTTTGCACTTTACATAAATGGTTCCAGTGTGGGAAAAGTAAAAACTCAAATGTTTATTATTTTTAACTCAGACTACATGTTTTGGTTTTTGAATCAGAGCTTCCTAACTATTGGGTGTGTACTGCAAATGGGTTACATGTGTGTTTAGGGTGTCTAAGGAGTGAGGCTTGGGATAGTCATGGCCTCCAGACTGATAACTTCTGTCCCAAAGAAGCTTTGATTACTTATCCTAGTGTGTTGTATTAATTTTATCATACTCTACAGATGTCAAGGTGGGAAAAAGCAAAGATCGTTGGTGGGGAGGGAGAGGATAGAGGAGGAGAGTAATGAGAGGGTAAGGGGGAAGTTAATGTGAGCAATGTATAATGACGTGCATGCGTGGAAGTGTCATAGTGAGACCTATTAAGTTGTACATTAAAAATTACTGATAAAAAAGATAGTGAAAAAGTTGAGGAGTGCTGATGCAGGTCAATATTATTACTTCCCTGATATTTGTTATTTGTTCCTAGTGGTATGATGCTCTCAAGGCAGTTGCCAGACTATCAACAGGGATACCAAAGGAATGGAGGAGAAAGGTAAGGTGGGTTCACAGGGCTAAAACATAGAAAGACCATCACTCTGTCCTTTAAATTGCCTGGAATGTCAAAAAGCATATTCTAGATTTAGTAATTTGATATTTGTCTCCTCATTATTCATGCTTGCAGTGAGTACTTATTGATTATCCATTCTGTGCCAGGTACTGTGCTAGGTGCTAGGGATGAGGCAGTGGAAACAATGACAATAGGCTGAAGTTTTGGTTCTCATGGAGCTTACAATGGATATAAAGTATGTCAGGTGATGATAAGTGCTATAGATAAAAATAAAGCAGAGAACAAAATAAAGAGAGTCTGAGAGAATGAGGATAAGGAGGTGGAATTTTAAATAGAAAATGACATGAAGCTGGATACCATGGCTCATGACTGTAATCCCAGCAACTTGGGAGGGTGAGGCAAAAAGATTGCAAGTTTGAAGGTACAGGCAGCCTTTGAGGTAGCCTATGTAACTTAATGAGACTCTGTCTAAAAACAAAACAAAACCAAAAAAACCTTAAAAAAGGAGGGGGGTTGATGGTGGTAGAGCACTTTCCTAGCATACTTGATGTCCTAGGTTCAACCCACTAGTACTATAAAAAGGAGGAGGAGGAAGAAGAGAAGGAGAAAGAGAAGGCAAAGAAGAAAGTGACATGTGAGTAGGGCCCCAAAGGAGAGGAAAATTCAGCCATTCAGCTACCTGGGGAAAGATACTCCAGGCAGAGGAAATAGTCAGTGAAAATGCACTTAGGTGGGAGCATTTTAGGAGTATTTAAACCAAAGCAAGAGGCCAGGAGTCTGGAGCAAAGAGAGCAAAGGGGGAAGCAATGGGAGAGAGGGTCACAGAGGTAGCATGAGGGGTTAGGTCATGTAGATCCTCCTTGGCTGTAGTAGGACTAGGGCTTTTTGTGCAGCATGGGATGGGAAGCACTAGGAAGTTCTGAACAGGAGAGTGACTTCATCCAACTTTTCCTCCCTCCTTCCCTCCCTTTCTTTCTTCCTTCCTTCCTTCCTTCCTTCCTTTTTCTTTTCCTTTCCTTTTTTTTTTTTTTTTTTTTTTTTGATGAGAATTTGCCGTAGAGCCTAAGCTGTCCTGCAACTCACTGTGTAGACCAGGTTAGTTTTGAACTTGTGTTCAAACTGCCTGCTGCCTTGTTGTTAGGTGCCATTGACTCTGGTCCAACTCAGAGCAACCCTATGTACAACAGAACAAAATGATACCCGACACTGCAATGCCCAGAACTATGTATGACAGTGCTTCTATGCTATTTATAGGGTTTTTGATGGCAGATTGTTTTGGGAGTGGGCTGCCAGGTCCTTTCTCCCAAGTCTACAGCATCTGGTATTCCCAGGTGGTCTCCTATCCAAGGATTAACCAGGCCCAACCGTGCTTAGCTTCTGACATCAGACAGGATCAGATGCTGGGGTGGCAGCTAATATATTTCAAATGGACTGCTCTGGCCACTGACTTGAGAATATGGGAGGCAAGGGCAGAAGCAGGGAGACAAGTAGGAAACTTACAATTCAAGTAAGAGATGGATCAGGGTTGTAGTAGTGGAAATAGAGAAAAGAGTCAGATTCTAGATATATCATTAAGGCAGAGCTAACACGAATTCCTAATGTATTGAATATAAGGTATAAGAAGGATGTCAAGGATGAAGTCAAAATTTTAGACTGAGTGACTGGAAAGGCTGAATTACTATTTATATAGATGGGAGGAGCAGGTGTTTGTGTGTGTATATATGTATGTATGTATGCATGTATGGTAGTTGGGATGGTGGTAGATTAGGTGATTGGTTTTGGACCTCTTAAGTGTGAGATGCCTATTATGTATGTAACTTAGAGCTATCAATGGGCATTTGGAGACAAGATTCTGATGCTTAGTGGTCTGGAGATGTTAATCCATACTCTTCCTGCTAAATATGTTCAAATAACAAAACTTGAAATGCACTCTTATAATAATTCATAAACCTAGTCTTAATACTCCTAAAATTTGAACACTGAGAGTTACTCAAATATTAAAAATGACATTATGAAATACAATTTTTAGAAACAGATTTTCTGGGTAAGATAAAGGAGTAAAAATATCCAGTGATTCTTTTTAAAAAGTTATTCATTCTGGCAGCCCATCTGCCAGATTCATTTATGTGAGGGAGGGATGATTTAAAGACACAGGACTCCTTGGTGAAAAAAGGCCCATTCATCATGAATGACCATGTGGGTCTTGCATAACAGAGTGCAGAGTACAATTCAGAGTCAAGTAAAATAAGCTTATAAGACTATACATCTAATTCAATGAACTGAAATAAAAACAAAAAAATTTTTAATAGTATCCCTAATGTTTGTATTATTACTTGACACATATTAGGAGCTCAACAAATATTTATTGAAAGAGGAAGTAAAAGGCCCTAAAGGGAGCAATTTAGCATAGCAAAATTGTTCAAGAGACTCTTGCAAATCTCTAGCAGACAAGCTATTTCTGGTCTAGAAACAGTTTCTATTTTCTTGCTAGACGGAATAACTATTTTTCTTTTAATAAAAGTGAAATGACATATTCTACTTTACCAATCAGTTTTCTTTGTTTGTGTAATATTTTAGGTTTGGTTGACCTTGGCAGATCATTATTTGCATAGTATAGCCATTGACTGGGACAAAACCATGCGCTTTACTTTCAATGAAAGAAGTAATCCTGATGATGATTCAATGGGAATTCAGATAGTCAAGGTAATACCCCTGAACCTCACCTATTGTTCTAATGTAGAAAAAAGACTCTAACAACCAAATGTCTCCCAGATAGAGGATGAAATGATCTCTATCTTATGGTCTGAATGTCTATATATTTTCTACCTCCTCATTTCATTACTTAACAGCTTTTTCATGGGGAACCTTGCCTGTGCCTCCTCTTTATGAATTTAAATGTTGCCAGTAAGAAGAAAATGTTTGTGAATGAACTTTTATTCATATTCACCTTATCTTCCTCACACAATAGGAGATTGAAATTCCTTTTTTTCCCTTTAGCATGGGTCAGTGCTACCACCTGGATTTTTACATAAAAGTCACTGATAAGAAATTTAAAGTTGTGTATATTTCATATTAGAATCATTTAGTTCTTATTAGAATCTTTGATAATTTAACTGTTAATTTATAGAGATAGGTTGACTGATGGGTCTACTGTACACCAGATGCTTTAGAGTTCAAGCCAGCTGTGGAGGCAGCTGTGGTTTGCATGCCTGGATTATTATAGTTGATTAGAACTTGGTGCTAAAATCTAAGGCTGCTGATTCCATTTGATACCAGAATAATCCTCTTACATAAGGCTCTAGCACATTTTTTTTTAATTTTATAAGTGCATTACAGTGTGACGCTAAGTTGGGATTTAAAAAAGAATGTTGTTTCATCTAAATTTTGTCCACCAAGAGATGGCTAATGTTTTGGCATATTTAAATATGCTTTTTTTTTGCGGTACTGGGGGTTGAACCCAGGGCCTTGCGCCTGCATGCTTTGCAAGTGCTGGACCACTGAGCTGCACCCCCAGCCCATTTTTTTTACTTTTTGAGACAGGGTCTCACTAAGTTACGCAGACTGCCTCTGGTCTCGAACTTGCAATCCTCCCACCTCCCGAGCTGCTGGGATTACAGGCATGCGCCACCGTGCCCTGCCATATTTAAATATACTTTTGAAAGGAGGAAGTACTAACTAAAATGAGCTACTTTCTGATCTTACTTGGTCTGTTTCAGATGGTGCTAAACAAATTACGGCATTTTACATTGCATACTAAAAACCTTTGCATTATCCACATTTCAGTTGTTTATTTGTAATTTCAGAATAGGTTTCAGAGACAAGTATTTCATATTTGAAATGTTTTCTTTCTGTTTAATTTGTGAATTAAGCCAATGCACATTTTATAATAGTTATGTTATTAAGAGGATCTTTTATTTCCTCATTGAAGTAAATTGCCATGTCACTAAAATGACTTCAGCTCCTGAAAGCCATAGTCTCTGCTTAGTAATTATAGGTAATAGCCTCATTACATGTTACAGAAATGTTTCTGTCCTTACACAAATTTAGAAAGCAATTTGGATAGAATATTGTTTCTTTTTCTTTATAATAATGGATTTTTTTTTGCTATTTTGGTTTTACTTCTTAATATTAGAGTTTTAATAGCTAAATATTATACCATGTTTTATACAAAGGGATCATGTTAGCATCTATCATACATGTGTATCATTGACTATTTTTGTTGCCGTTGTGGTTTGTTTTTTTTAATATGCCGCTGGGTATTGAACCCAGAGTCTTGCATATACTAGGTATATTCTGCACAACTAAGCTACATCCCTAGCCTGTGATCATTGTTTTATATACATATGACTGATGTATATTTTTAAAATAAACTGTCAATTATATGAAATTATACTGTAACTTTTGTTAAATGAGTCATTTTTGTGTTAATTCTGGAAATACTCTTAGAAAATTTGCCTAACTGAAGTTTGCCTTGCAAATTTCTCTTAGATAGCATAGTAGAAAACATTAAGAGAAAGAATATTGAAAAAAACGTTTTGGGTCATGTCTATAAGTTATATATACATTTAAAAAAACTAAAGTCCTTTGTGGATAATTTGATTCTATTTAGTCACGGGGCAAAGAAAAAACTAGGCATTTTGTTTTGAAGGAAATATTAGGAGTTATTTTTAAAATATTGCTTCCCTTCCTTTTTAGGATCTTCACCGCACAGGCTGTAGTTCCTACTGTGGCCAAGAGGCAGAGCAGGACAGGGTGGTACTGAAGCGGGTGCTACTGGCCTATGCCCGATGGAATAAGAATGTTGGGTACTGTCAGGGCTTCAACATCCTGGCCGCTCTGATTCTGGAGGTAATGGAAGGCAATGAAGGGGATGCACTGAAAGTAAGTATTAGGCTTTGACGAAGGAACTCTAATCCTTTTAGCATGAAAAACTGGAACTGTAGTTCTCTTCTCTGATGCCTCTCCCCTTTCCAATGTGTTTGTAATTATCTTTGATAAATTTCCTCTGGGTTAAAATCATGTTGACAGGCTCATGTAACTGCCATCTTTGAGAAAATTGAATGTTTTCGGTCTTTTTTACAGAGAATCTTTTTTTGTTTGTTGGTTTTTTTTGAGATAGGGTCTCACTATGTAGCCCAGGCTGGCCTGGAACTCACTGTGTGGACCAGGCTGGCCTCGAACTTGTGTGAATCCTCCTGCCTCAGTCTCCCAAGTGCTGGGATTACACGCCTGTATCACCATGCCTGGTTTAGGATACCATATTTTTAAAGCATGCTAAATATTAATTATATTAATTATCCATTTTTGTATAACAAAGTAGCTGCTTAAAACAGCAAATATGGATTACCTCACAATTTCTTTGAGTCAGAAATCAGGGCATGGCAAGAAATCAGCTCAAGGGCACATTGCCATAGCATTGGAACTCTTGGCCGTTATGGTCTTATCTGATGACTCAGTTGAGGAGCATTTACCAAGTTTGTTCATGTGATTGTTGGCAGGACTTAATTCCTTACAGGTTATTGAGAAGTTTCAGACTTTTGCTGGTTATTGGCTAGAGGCATCTTTTAGTTCCTTGGCATGTGAGCCACTTCATCTCACAGTCTGGTGGCTGGTATGCCTTAGAGTAAGCAAGAAAGTAAAAGAAAATGAGCAAGGCAGAAGAGTTTAAGTTATATATTTGTAACTAAATATCAAGAATAACATTCAAGGTTTTTCCATGTTCTAGTCATTCCAAGAAGTCACCAGGTCCAGCTTATACTCAAGGGGAAGGGCTTATCCAAGAGTGTGACTACTATGAGGTAGGGGTCACTGGAGGTTAGAAGCTGCCTACCATGCCAGATACGTTTAGTTCTCATTTGCTTTATGCTTTCATATTTGGGACAAGGTATGAAGAAGGTAGGTTGAAGCTGTTTGGATGGAGAAAGGTTATGGAAGTGAATTATATTGTTATTTTTTAATTTGGTGCCTAGGTCCTTTCTTAGGTAAGAGCAATTCTGGAAACACTTCCAAATAGAATGCTAGCGATGTAAGCTTATAGGTCTGAATGTGAATCTGTGAGTCGCCAGAAATAAAATTTGTATGAGAAACAAGGCCTTTCAAATGCAGAGAATGGCCTCAGCCCTTATTTGCCTAGGGTAATGTGAGTTGGCAGTTCAGATCTGAACCTTTAAACTGCTGTTGATTTCAATGTTTGTGATGCACAAGGTGGACATTTAATATTTGTATTCAAGACCTGTCCCCTTTTGACTGTGGTGATGTTCTCAGTCACTGCGTAGTGTGATATGGAAAAATCAACAAATGTTCCTACTGGTTTTATATGCACAATAGTGGGCTTAATTATAAACCCAGCCTGAAATGATTCAAATCTGTATTCACCCTTTCACATTTTCTATTCATGTTTTAAGGAAATAGCTTTGAAACTACTTGTTCAAATAGGCAGGGGTGGGGGAGAGGGGAAGACAGTGACAAATCAAACACATGACTTTAAGACATTTCAAAGCAAGAAGCAATTTTGTTTAGTCCATCTATCAGCTTCAGTCAGTTTTCCTTTTTTTCTTTTTTTGCCCAGATGCAATTTGTATGACTATGAAATGGGAAGCGTTCCAACTTAAAAAGTTGGAAGAAGTGGTTCTGATTAAGATATGAGGCTGAGAAGTTTGGGGGAGTGTACATGCCAATCAAATCATGAAAGGGCTCAGTGATACTTGAAAAACTAAAAAGTTTCATTACAAGCTAGATTGGATAAAGTTGGGAAACTGAATCTTTTTTATTTTTATCTCCAAGAAAATGAGCCTCCTTCAATGAGATGCTGTATATCTTCCTCATTTAAGAAGGTGTTGGTGTTGTGGTTAGACACTTAACATGCAGAGGAAGGTTGGGTTCATGAAAAAACCTCTCTGATGCCAAGAAAATTATTGGATGTATGTGTTTTTCCAGCAGCCATTTGAGCCTCTGCAAATTGAATTTACTAGGGAAGTACATAGAAATAGGAGAATAATTTTCCTTCTTTTTGACATTACTGTTTCTTCTTAGTAACTATTTTTTTACTTCAGAGTATTTGCTAAAAATTCGAAGCTATTCTGTCACATTTATTTATTTATTTATTTATTCATTCATTCATTCATTTTCAGTACTAGGGCATTGAACCCAGGGTGTTCTATCACTGAGCTGCACTCCCAAGCCCCGTTTTTTAAACTTTTTATTTTGAGACAGAGTATCCCTGAATTGCACAGGCTACCTCTGGCCTCAAAGTCCTGATCCTCTTGACTCAGCCTCTGGAGTTGCTGGAATTACAGGCATGTGACACAGCACCCAGCTTATTTATTGTTAGGATATAAGATTTGGTCTTTGAAATATATAGAAATATATTAAATATATGAAATATATAGAAAAATATTACCACAAAAAGACATGCAAATGGAAGAGAAGTCTTTGGTGGGGGGTTGGGACGGAGGGAGGAGGAAGTGCACAAGAGAGTAAGGAGGAACGTATCTGTGCAACGTACAACAAAATGCATATGTGGAAATGTCACATCTGAAATGCATGTCAGAATGAAACACATTAAGTTGTACATTAAAAATTTCCGATTAAAAAAGGAAATTCACTTGTAGGTAGAGTGAGTGAGATGTCTCTTACATTTTAACAACAGATTTTCAGATAACCTTACACCAAAACTTTTATTGTGTCATAAGAGTTACTAGGATAATTCAAGAAATATTTTTTTCTTGTTTTCTTCATGTGTTTTTGAGGGGATCATAATTTCTTAATAAAAATGTATTAGGGATGGAGCTATAGTTCAGTGGTGGGATGGTTGCCTAGCAATCAGCAGGCTTTGGGTTGAATCCCTAGCACCACACACACACACACACACACACACACACACACACACACACACGTATTTTTCTTGGGACTGTATAATTTACTCTTAGGTGAAAAGTACAATTATCCAAAGATTGTTACCTTTGGTTTTTATTTTTTGGCAGTATGCAGGGCCTCATGCATGCTAGGCAGGTGCTCCACCACTGAAGGGCATGGCTAGCCTCTTTTTTATATTTTATTTTGAGATAAGGTCTGATTGATTTGCATAGGCTGCTTCTGGCCTTGAACATGCGATCCTGCCTCAGTTTCCCAAGTCTCTGAGATTAAAAGCGTGTGGCATGGTGCTGGCCAGATTGTTACCTCTAAGTTTGCCTTCATGATCCTACAAATCCCCTGACCTGTGGAATGCTAGATCCCTCCCAGGGCACCCTGCTCTGCTGGCCTGCTCTTTTCCTCAGAGACTCCCTCCCTCCATCAGACTGAAGGGATTCCTCTCCTTGTTGCTGAGTGCCTGCTTCCCAGGTGATGATTGTTTACCTGGTAAATTCTATCCAAACGTAAGAAGGCTGAGGCCCTCTGGGCCGGCCCACTCTGTACCAAAGGCTTCAGAAGGGCGTTCTCAAGGGTCTGCCTTCTCATACAACATAAACCATAAATGAGGGGGAAATGAGCCCTTGGCTAGGCTAGATGGTAAATTTTTTTTTTTTTTTTTTTTTGAAAATAGAGTGTTGTGGTATCTTGAAAATAAAAAAATGTGAGACATCTACTTTTCCACTAACATGTTTGTTCTTACTTTTGTCTTTCTGGTGCTCTGGGGAATGAGCTGGTCTTCCAGGGAGGGGGAATACAGAGCTGAGAGAGAAAGGACTAGGGGTCTGTTGATAAAATGTGTGTGTTTCGCTGGGCTGTTCTAGTGGGTCTCAACATTTTAGAAAAGGAAATACAAGTAGAAAAAAGAATGAAATAGTAATTGAAAGAACTTGTGTGACACAATGTTGTGAAAGAAATGCAGATTTTAAAAAGTGCTATGTGCAAACAAAACCTAGTTGCATTCTCTCAGGAGTGGGAAAAGGACAAAAGCCAAAGTCATTTGCTCTAATCACCCAGGATAATGGTAAGTCAATCTCAAGCCCTGCCAGCGAGTGGGTGTTTTAGGACAGGCCAGCTCTTGGGTTTCAGATGGAGCCTGAACACTGCTGACATCCAGGAGTCAGTCCTGAGGCTCCTGCTGGCTGCTGATGAGGCTTGTGTTTTCTCATTTCTCCATGAGGCTCAGGGCTGTGTAATCACAAGTACATATGGAGTGAACTCAGGTCTGGCAGTCCATCTAGAAGTTTCAGATGGCAGCAGACTTTGAGTCTGAGTTATTTAGATAATTATGCAGCCTGCTCCTTACAGAGGATATAGGTGAGCCTTGAAAATCCAGAATATTTGGTTCTGATGCATTGAAAGGAAAGTGTGCTTTGGCTAACTGCATTTTATCTACTTGAATGTGTTCTTTTTATTTAGGACATGTTGGGGTCCTGGGTATTATGAAGCAGTCTTGCTCTTTATCTTTTTCTTCAGATTATGATTTATCTGATTGATAAGGTACTTCCTGAAAGCTATTTTGTCAACAATCTCCGGGCATTGTCCGTGGACATGGCTGTTTTCAGAGACCTCTTGAGAATGAAGCTTCCTGAATTATCTCAGCACCTGGATATTCTTCAGAAAACTGCAAACAAAGAAAGTGGAGGTAATGATTCATTGTTATTATGCCTTTGAAAATATTTGGCTTCTCCTTTGCTACTCCATGTATGAGCTTAAACCTTGAATAGAAATAGAGGTTTCCACGTATTTCTGTTTTAAGAGTTTGGTGTAATCAAATAGATTTCTGTAGAACAAAAACAAACGTGAAAATATGCAGGGCTAAATGTTGAACCTCTGAGTGGCCACGGGTAGGGAGTTGGTTAAGAGTCTCCATTGGTAGCAGATTTATAACTAATAGGATATATTGTGCTCTAGATAAAGAATGGTGTACCTGTCTTACTGTCTAGTTAAACTACACTAAGCACCAAACTGGGGGTGGGATTTAGCTCAGGGGGTAGAACACCGCTCTGCAGTCTCTGAGGTCCCGAGTTCGATTCCCAGCACTGCAAAAATGGGAGAAGGATATGGCAATCCACTCCAAAGGCAATCCTGAAACAATTAGCCATCGAAAACCTATGAGGGTCGCTATGAGTCAGACACTACTCGATGGCACCTAACAACAACAAGCACCAAACATATAGGAGTTATTTAAAACTGAGGTATAAGAGCCGGGCATGGTGGCACACACCTATAATACCAGTGGCTTGGGAGGCAGAGGCAGGAGGATCGCAAGTTCGAGACCAGGGGCAGTCTGCGTAACTTAGTGAGACCCTGTCTCAAAAAAGTAAAAAAAAATAGACTGGGGATGTAGCTCAGTGGTCCCGCACTTGCAAAGCATGCAAGTGCGAGGCCCTGGGTTCAACCCCCAGTACTGCAAACAAAAACAAAAACAAACAAACAAACAAAAAAACCTCTGAGGTATAAGTACAATTTAGCACAGCCTATGATTTAGCCAGAACCATTGAAATTATGGGAGAGTTGCTTTGAGAGTCCCGGATATCCAATGGGCATCACTCAGCTCTCTTGAAGAACTGGGCAAAATTGCTGTAATTACACTTACTGCTTGTACTTGTGCTGCTGTGTTCTGGACACCTGAAAGAACTGGCAAAAGCTTGCTATATTTTCTGTACATGGTTACCAGTTCCTGTTGTAGATCATGTACCTGCAGTCCAGTCTGAGCAATACATTTTTTTTTTTTTTTGAGGTAGGATATCACTGTGTAGCCCAGGCTGACCTTGAACTTGTGATCCTCCTGCCTCAGCCTCCCAGGTGTGTGCCACTATGCTGTGCTCGTGACCCACACATTTTAATCTGAAAGCATAAGACTGGGGGGTAGCCCAGTGGTAGAGCACTTGCCTAGCATGTGTGAGGCCCTGGTTTGGATCACTAGTACCAAACAGATAAACAAATAAACAAAAACCTGGGAACATATTAAAGGATTTTGATGATCTAATATTTGGTTGACAATTTGAGTGACAGCTGAGTGTCTGTAAGCATTTTCTTTTAAGCCATTTAAACAATCTACTCCTTTAATTTGGTGTGCAGTATAACCGTGTACCTTTGTGGATTTCATAATGCTTCCAAATAGACCAGTCTTGCCTGTCCTATAGTCAAACACACATTACTAAGCTACATATTTTCCCCCAAGTCCCTTTCACTGGGTTATGAGGAATAGCCTCAGGTTCTAATCTTTGAGAAACTGTTCATAAGGAAGGAGGAAGAAAACAAGTGTAGGAAAACAGATTTCTTTTTGCTTACACTTGGATAATTGTATATACTGACTGTAATTGGGAGGGAGCATCAGACTAAATGTCTAAGTTCTTATATTTCATTAATAAATACACACATTGTCATAGGAAATGGGAAGACGTGTTTTTAGTGAATTCAGAAATTTCAAAATGGGCTGGACCCTAGGTCTTTCTTTAAAACTATGTATAATTTAGTTCAAAACATTTTTAAACTTAATGTTGTTTAATACCTAAATATTTTGGAATTTTTAGGCAACTTTTAGTGATTTCTAGCTTAATTCCATTGTGGTCTGGGAGTTATGTATATAATTTAAGAAGTAAATGATTTATAATGAACAATTTTATTCTTGCATGCTAATATGAATAAAAGTGGGTGCTATTTTGAGAGGCTAAATCCTTTCTTTTTATTCTGCTTTTGGAGAGGAAAACTTTCTCCTTAATTTTCAACATCCTTCAATAGGTAGAGCCATAGCAAGTTTTATGTTAAGATTTTTGAACTATGATAAAGAATTTGTGAAGCTCATGTTGTTAAACTTTCTATTAAAAACATTTGTGTTTATCCAGAAACATGGGAGGAGGGAAAGAAAGGAGGAAAGAACCAGAATTTAGAGATATGACAAAGTCTTCTAGGGAGTATAACATATTTGGGTGGGCATGGAGGACTGAATGAGGGCATTTGTACATCATGCAGATCATCTGTTCTGAAGGAATTAAGTGTGTTTGTTTTGTTTCAGGCGGATATGAGCCCCCACTCACCAATGTCTTCACGATGCAGTGGTTTCTGACTCTCTTTGCCACGTGCCTCCCTAATCAAACAGTTTTAAAGATCTGGGATTCAGTCTTCTTTGAAGGGTCAGAAATCATCCTAAGGGTGTCACTGGCTATCTGGGCAAAATTGGGAGAGTAAGTGACTTTCCTTTTCTGTTGTCTGGTGTTGGTGTCGAGAGCCTTATTCAAGTTTTTTTTGTGTGTGTGCTCTCTATATAAAGCATGTGAGCCTGCAGCTGTAGCCCTGTGGCATCCAATCCCGTCAGATCTCGGAAGCTAAGCAGGGTCGGGCCTGGTTAGTACCTGGATGGGAGACTGCCTGGGAACACCAGAAGCTGTAGGCTTGGGAAAAGGACCTGGCAACCCCCTCCCAAAAATCAGTCTGCCATTGAAAACCCTATGAACAGCAGAGAAGCACTGACAATAGTGTTTCCCCTGTTGTACAGAGGGTCACTATGAGTCGGATACTGACTCGACTGCACCTAACAACAACAACAACAATATAAAGCATGTGGAGGAAGGACGTGGGAATCCATTCCCGAGGCAATCCCAAAATAATCAGCCATTGAAAACCCCATGAGGGTTGCTATGAGTTGGACACGACTCAATGGCACCTAACAACAACAACAAATATAAAGCATTGATATTCAAGTGTGAGGAAAAGAGAAAGTTGTGAACTTATGTTGACATGCTTTAGTCTCCTGAACTCTCTGCTGACTCTCTCTTGATTGCTCTATTTCAGGGGAGGGGCAGACTTCTTCAGGCCTATGGACTCCCCTCCCTCCTTCAGTGTGTATCTTGGCTGACTCCCTCCTTGTCAGTGTCCTTTTGGACACTTATTGGGAAGAGACAGGGAGACTTATGAGGGAAACTGAAAGATCTAGAGTGGAATAGGTAAATTCATTGCTCATATCACAATTTGGATTATTTATGAATCTTTTATTATACTGTCTGTCTTTCAGGACTATGATAAAATTAAATGATGTAACATGCATGTGTCTGGCATGGTGCTTGTATACAGTCAGTAGTAGAACACATGGAGTTCTTTTCCTTCTATCAAGAATTACTTTTATGTTGAAATCTGGTTCTGCTAAAACATGTTACCAAGTAGATTTTACATACATTCCTTACCTGTAGCAGGGCTGAGAATGATAGAGTATTTCTGCTCATTTCTAATATATTATGACTACTACTTTAACATGATACCTTCTGGGTAATGGAAGAAATTAGGATAGAACTGTTAAAAATTAAGAAGCAGAGAAGTTTTCAATGTTTCTTTCCTAGAGCTATGAATGACTTAAGTGGGTACCTGTGAACAACATGTCAGAATATTCATAAACTGCTAGCAGTGTTTTATTTTAAAAACTTTTAAACTAGCTTTTTTATTAATGATGACTTATTTCCTGGGAGAATTTCAGAATTGAATTTTTTGTGTGTGTGTTTTGCAAATAAATGTTTACTATCAATTCAGGAATTTAAAGAAAACATTATATTGTATAAGTATTTTTAAACATCACATAGCTGTCTCCTTTGCCTTTTATTATACATTGCTTTTCATGTATGTCAGTAAATTCATCTGTGTGGGATTTGGTGCACAATTTACTTACATTTTCCTTTTCTCCTAATATCTACCTCTTTCTGTAGTCATATTTTTAACCCATTCTACATGTTGTAAGCTTTTTGAGCTTTGGTAGTTTCTCTGGTTTTGATAGTACAGATTCTGGGTAATTGGTTTATAAGATTAAAGTAGTAAAGTACTCTACTAATTCTGGAACTATAACTCTAATTCTATACAGTCTGGAACTATAACTATAACTCTAATGACAAGGCAGGAAAAAAAGAGGTGATCCTGGTTTTACTCCCATCTATTCATTATTTCTTGGATCAGAATTCATTCTTATGGTAATCCCAGGGGTGTCACATTAGTGAAATAATAATTGTTGCAATAAGAGCCAGTATTCATTGAGTGCTTGCAGTGGACAGGCACTGTTCCAAGTACTTTGTGTGTATTAACTCATTTATTCTTCGTCATCCCATGAGGTGTGTGGTATTATCTTCATTTTACAGGTGTGAGAACTGAGGCACAGAAAAGTCCAGTGAGTAGCATAAAGTCACCCAGTTAGTAAGTGGGGTGGGACTGGTTTTGAGCCCAGGCAACCTGGCTCTAGAATCTGTGCTTTTAATATATTTTTGCAAATCTACTGATAATAAATGGCTACTATTTATGTTCGGGAGACAAAGCTGGCAACCCAATCCCCAAAATCAATCCACCATTGAAAACTCTGTGAACAGCAGAGAAGCACTGACAATGGTGTTTTGCCTGTTGTACTCAGGGTCACTATGAGTCGGATACTGATTTGACGGGATCTAACAACATCAACAATTTATGTAGTTCAGGGGAGATATCTGTATCTATCTATGTATAGTTATATAAAGAATCAGTAAAAGAAGGTGGAGATGTAGTTCAATGGTAGAATGCTTGAGATATGTTGTTGTTATTAGGTGCCATCTATTCGTATATATGTATAATGTGTCTGATAGAATTTTAAATGTTTCAGAGTTTTTACTCATTATAATTGTACACCGTTTGCAACTTATGAGGGACAAGAAAAAGAAACCAACACACATCATTGAGTGCCAGCAGTGCCTGCCATTAACATAAAGACAGTTCCAGCACGTTATCTCATTCAATTTTCCCTAATAACCTTGTGAAGTAGATAGGAATACTCCTGCCCTGTCATTTCAAGTGAGAAAATGGTTCTAGGAAGTTTAATTAACTTTTCACAGTCATGCAGCTAATGAACTAATCAGTAGCTGAGCTCGGATTTACTCCTGGATCTTTCTGACCCTAGTGCCTGTAATTTCCCCCACAAATGTTCTATTGGGAAAACCATAAACAGTATATAGGTAACCTCCAGTTTGTGTATACCTGCGTAACCTGTGTGCCTTCTATGTGGTTATCAGTGGGGCCTCTCCTTTCACCTTGCTTCTGGAACCTGGAATTTATTCTTTTCACAAACCAGAGAGGTCCTTTTGGAACCTGTAAGTTGTAGAGCATCAGCTCACCTTCATCAGCATCTCTTGACCTGTCCTTTCTCGTCTGATCATTTCCTCATCCTTTTACACCTGGCCTGTTGTGGTGTGTCCTCCCTGGCCTCATGATCACACCTCCATTTGCCATGCTACCTCCAGGCTGACCACACCAAGGGTGCAGCTATTCCCTCACACCCTAGTAAAAGCCTTCCAGCTATTCCTGTCCTGAAGAGGCTCAGGGGGCAAGTGAGGCTTTTGCCGTCTGCTCTTGGTAGCTCTCTCCCCTCAGCTGCCACTTTGGCTATGCAGTGATTCCCCTCACTCTGGTCTTGTGGAGCTGCTTGCAGTTAACCAAATGAGCCTACTGTCTATTACACTGGGTCCTTAGGATGCCTATTCCTCCTCGGCAGCTGCAGAGCATTTTTCAAAACTTATATGAAGCATTTTTTCTTTTCTTCATCCCCCAGAGTAAACCTAACCACTTTTCATTTAAGCTCACCTGGTAAGCTATATTTTTGTGATAATACTTCCATAGTTTTGTTTTACTTGTTTACTTACATGATTACATCAATTGGATTTGAACAACACTCCAGAGCCTGAGGTCTTTCCATTTTGGACTGACTCTGAAAATTGCCCAATGTTAGTGCATGTAAAAGCATATGTCTTGTGGTTGATGAGCAAATAGGATTATCCTGCTATACAAAGGACACTATAATAGATAAAACAGAAATACCTAGTGCTTTTGTTTTGGAGTAGTCCTTTTTCCGTTGTTTACAGTATTGGGAGATTGAATCCAAAGTGCTCCATCACTGAGTTGCACTCCCAGGCCCCCTCATTTTATGTAATTTTAAAGCTACAACTTAATGGGTCTCATTATGACATTTCCATATGTGTTTCATTGTACATTGCTCATGTTAACTTCCCCCTTACCCTCTCACGACCCCCTCCCCAAACCCTCCCTCTTTACCAAGGTCTCTCTCTTTTTCTTTTTTTTTGGTGATTAAAATATATATTTTTTATTAGAAATTTTTAATGTACATCATAATGTGATTCATTTTGACATGCTTTTCATTGTGACAATTTTCATAAATGTAATTTGATAAACATTATTCATATAGGGTACCCGTTACCCTCCCCTATGCTTCCCCCCTCCCCCCTTCCCATCAAAGTTTCCCATCCAAGTCTTCTCTATTTTTTACTTAGTAGTATATTTCTATATGTCCAAGGTCTCTTGTGTACTTGGATGTCTTTTTTGTGAGTCTGTCTATCTATATATGTACATTCTGATTTTGCCATAAGGGCAAAATATATGATATTTCCTTTCTTTTCTCCCATTACCCTTTCTTCATGCCCCTCCCCCCTTTTCTTTAGTCCATTATCTTTCCCTACTTGGGTCTCTTCTACTTTCGTGACCTATGTGTTTTAATAATGAATATATATATTGAATTGTAACATCCATATATGAGAGAAAACATGCAATGTTTATCTTTCTGAGTCTAGCTTATTTTGCTTAAAATGGTGATCTCTAGTTTTTATGTTTTATTTTTTATTTTCAGACAAGGTCTTGCTAAGTTGGGCAGACTACCTCTGGCCTCAAATTTGTGATCTTCCTGCCTCAGCCTCCTAATTAACTGGGATTACAGGCATGTGCTGTGCCATGGTGCCTGGCTCTTTTCCCCTCATTTAGAAGAAAGATTAAATTCTAACCTGTCTCACAGGATGTTAGGTGACAGATTCTTCCCCCAGAACTTGGAAATTTCCGCCTGTGAAAACATTCTGTGGACTGATGAAATATGTAGATAAAGTTCTCATATTTTTAATCTGTGAACTCTACTGTGGTTGGTTTCAGTCTACTAATGATATTCCTGTACATTAAGACCATTCGATTCCCTGCAGGGGATAATGGCTCTGCAGTATACAATTTTGTGGTTCTGGTTTCTGGTCAAATATGTCACACAGAAATAATAAAGATGCTACAGTGGGACTGTGAGGCTTGGGGGGCTGTGTAAGAAAAATGGGAATTCATTCTGTAATAAGTACCTCAAAATTACCCTTTCCTCCCTGTTTGAAAAGATGAGGTCTCTATGTTGCCCAGTGTGGTCTTAAACTCCTTGGCTAAGTGACCTTCTCGTCTCAGCCTCTCTAGTAGCTGGTGTGACAGGTGTGCACCACTGGGCCCAGCTTGCTTCTGGTATTTTTATTTTTTTCTCCACATACTGCAGGCTATACTGAATGTGTCATAGGGGGTTGATTTTTGTTGGTTGCTTACTTGATTGATGTACCTGCAGCACGTACCTATTACACCTGAGTTCCCTAGACAAGTCCTCTTCTCTGTCCTATCTTCATCTAGGCAGATAGAGTGTTGTGAAACAGCAGATGAATTCTACAGCACCATGGGGCGCCTCACCCAGGAGATGCTGGAGAATGACATTCTGCAGAGCCATGAACTCATGCAGGTGAGTTGGCAGCATAGTCAGCCTGGGTGCAGGAACCCAGGACTGTGGGAACAACCAGGGCCAGAGCAGTGGCCATGGGAAATGTGTTTTCCCAGCCCTCAGACTCAACTTTTCAGTTGGCCAAAGAGTCCGTGTATAATTTTAAAAAAATTTGTGTAAATTTTAAAAAAATTGAAAAAAATTGTGTTTCATTTAAAAAATGAATTATGGCTATTTGTTGTGGTTTTCTTTCTTTTCTCTTCTCTTTTCTTCCTTCCCTTTCCCTTTCCCTTCCCCTTCCCCTTCCTCTTCCCCTTTTCCTTTCCTTTCCTTTCCCTCCCTCTCCCTCCCTTCCTCCTTCCCTCCTTCTCTTTCTCTCTTTCTCTCTTTCTTTCTCTCTCTCTCTCTCTCTCTTTCTTTCTTTCTTTCTTTTTCTTCTCTTTTTCTCTTTCTCTCTTTCATGGTACTGGTAGGGTTGAATCCAGGGCTTCATGCATAATTTTGCAAGAACTCTACCATTAATCTACAACCTATCCCCTTTTTTATTTTGTATTTTGAGAGAGGGTCTTGCTTGGCAAGTTGCAGGCTACTTCTGGTCAAACTTGTGATCCTCCTACCTCAGCTTCCTGAGTTACTGGGATTATAGGCATGTGGCTCCATGCTTTGTTTGTTGTAGTTTTCATTCAAAATGTGTTGCTTAAAAATAATTAGGTACAAGATAACAATAAACTAGGAAACAAAATAGATCAAAACATCAGGTGCTTAATCTGAATATGATTGTTAGACTTCTTAAACGAAGACTTCTCAGGTGAAATAATTATTTTTGGGGAGGATTAATATTAGGATAAAAGAGATTATTTTAATCTGCACTTTGGTTTATTTTCAACTCACGTTATTATGTATTAATCATGCATTTCAGTGGAGAGGCTTGAAGGGCCTGGTTATTTTCTGGCATGTTACTGTATGTCAAGATCATATTCACCAAGTCATTGAAACAACAGCATAGAAAAGATAGCGGGTTTATTAGCACTCTCTCTCTGGTAGACTCTGTAACATGAGTTTATTCTCATTCTTCAGTGCGTTTTGACTACTTTTTTTCTTCTTGCCTCTTCCTTTTGCCACTGAGTAACAGTGGGTTGTCCATGGGACTTTCTCTGTGACTTCTCGCTGCTTTCTCTTGGTCCCTGCTTTTACATTTATGTTGGGTTCCATGCCTAGGGTCATTTTTAGCTGCTGGGGTCCAGTCAACAGACTAGAGAAGTAAGAGGCAGGCTCTCATTTTGGGCTCGAGAAGTGAAAATCTGCTTTCCTTTGCTCAGTTCCTGGCACCCCCAGCTCCTTCTCAGTCTCTTGCTCTTAGCAGACACCTACTTCATTTATCAAGAATACCAACTGCCTGACACAACTTTCCTGAGCATTCATATTTTAATCTCAGTGTTCCTTTGAATTTTTTTCTTGTTCCTTTTCTCTTCCCCTCCCTCTCTCCCTCCTTTTCTTCCTTCTTGTCTGTCTCAAAGAAGGGAACATTCTATCTGACCCTGACATTTGTGCTCTGATTCCAGCTCTTCTCACATATCCTGGGCCACTGCTCATTGCTCATTTTCTCACAGAAGGAAGTTCCTTTTACTGAGCATCATTCAGTGTCTCATGTCCATTCCTGGCATCTTCCACCTTTGAGATCCTTTGCATCGTCCAGAACTGGCAGAACCATGTACCCAAACCAGGACTCAGAGAGCCCATCACTTCTCCCTTATGTGTGAAACTTCTGCAGCTACTCACTGTCTACAAAACAGCATGGATTTCTCAGATTACCCTCTGGTGCTCTTGACTACTTGGCAATCCTCTGCCTTTTCAACTATAGCTCCTATTCCTCCTTTTTGTACACTTTTCCTATTCTCATCAGCTCAAACTGTTGTCTGTCCTTGAGGAAATGCCTAGAAACAAACCTCCCCCATGCCTCTGCTTTCTCTGTGCAGTTTTGCTCTTCTGCCTTCACATACATTCCTTTGGAAAGTTTCAGTTCAGATACCATCTTCTTGAAACTTTTCTCATTGTCTCAACAAAAATATCCCATTTCACTGAGTATTTTATTTGTCCCTCTCTTAAGAGCTTTATATCACATCCTTTTTTGATTTAAGACTGCATCTTATTTCCACAGTGAAATTGCAAGTTCCTTGAGAACAGAGGCTACCCCTTACTGTTTCGCATTTGATGAGAGTTGCTCAATAAGTTCATTAATTCCTGAAGCATAGTCAGCTGTCATTGCTGTAGCAGAAAAACCAACTCAAACAAACTTATGGGAGAAGAGGTAGCTCATAATTAGAGAATCAGTTCATAATGGGACAGGCAGGGCAGAGTAGCTGCAGGGTCTGTGATAGATGACTTCATGGCCTGGTGGACCAGGAACAGAGAGGGAGTGGATTCACAGTTACAGGATAAAGACCTCCAAAGGCCCACCCCCAGGGAGTCACTTCCCCCAAGTTCCACCTGCCTCCCAGAGTTCCACAGCCTCCCAGGACAGCACCACCAGCTGGGGACCCAAGGTAGAAGCACATGACCTTTGGGGAACACTATATTCAAACCATGACACCATGTTTAGTTCTCCGCCTTTTCTTTTTCAGTCAGTATTTCCTGGGCTAAACAAAACTCATGGATGATGGCCCTCTCTCACATTCCCTTTACTCTAATACAACTAGCACTTTGCTGCCAGAGTAATCATCCACACGTGTTGATTTGGTCACTTCCTATACATACTAAAACTTCCTGTGTGTCCTTGTGGCATCTAACAACAATTATGAATAAAATGCTCCAGCCTCACTTTCTAGACTATGTAAGTATTAAGATCTCCAAATACTGAGCATCTCTAAATGTCAAGTACTACACTAGGTACTGGGGATACATATGGAAAGAAGACATGGGGTGTGTCCTCAGGAAGCTTTTGGTTTCCTGTAGCAAAGCATAGGAAGTGCCCTGAGAGAGGCATGCATGGGACTGGGGGCTATGGAGGAAGGAGGACCTAATTCCTGAGGGGCTGAGGGAGTAGAAGGAGAGAAGAGGAAGTCAGGACATACTTCCTTGAGGAAACTGATGTCTGATTTTACCTTTAAAGACAAATAGGAGTTAGCTAGGGTGTATATGTATGTATATGTGTGTGTGTGTGTCAGAAGCACTGGGGCAGAGCAGACAGGCAGTTCATGGTTGAGAGAGCAGCACAGCAAAGCCATGATACTGAAATCCTGTGTGGTGTGGGAGGGGTTGCACAATTTGGTATTTAGGGACTAGGTTATGGAAGACCACAGACTGCGGTGAGGAACTCAGACTTGATCTTTAGGTCAGTGGTTGGGAAATTATACTTATTGGAGTTGTAGGGGTTCTGGACCTTTTCAAAAGGAAAAACCAGGAGCTGTAGATCTGAAAGATTTTAAGGCAAGGAGGAAAATGATTTGAGTTGTGTTTTATGTCAACTGTTTGAGAAGCTCTGTGATGTATGGATTTGAAAAGGTCGAGTCTGACAATGGGAAGGCCTGTGAGGAGGCAGTGGAGGATAAAGCCAAGAATGGAACCAAGACAGTACTTAGCAAGTGGACTGCATGTGGCCATGGAAAACAGACACAGGGGTGAGGAAGAAAGAAAGGGAAACAAAGGCAGCCCCCCTGTTTCTGACTTAGGAGAAAGAAGGTAAGTTTATGGGGAAAACATTTTCCCCATAATGTGAGCACATTTTCAGACAGGATGTGCTGGAGATGGCCCTGTTTCTCACTTACCCAAAGGTCTTGCTCTTTACTCCCTGGATCTTACCACACTGGCCACTACTCTGTCCCCGGCCAGGCCTCTACAGGTCATTTCCCTCTGATTCTCCAGCTGTGAAACTCCTACCTGCCCGCTTGGGTGCTGTTCAAGCTCTTCTCTGTTATCTCAGCCCTCCTCTGGTCCTTCCTTACTAAAGATTTTCAGCCACTGACTTCATGCTAACTGTGGATTATTTGACATTATTTGGTATTTTTTCAAGTATGTTAATCTTTTCTCTCTTAAGAAGGGGCTTCATATTACTCTCTCTGAAATACCTGACAGTGTACTAAGACTATAATTGGCTTTCTCAGAAACACAGAACAGTTGATCTTGAGGCAGTGTTTTTCAAACTTGACTGTGTATACCATTTTAGGACCATATGAAAATGTTTGTTTGGCCTTTGAGTGCTTGTGATACAGGTGACTTTAAACCACTTAGAAACAAACTGGCTTGAAAAAAGCATAAAGAACAACTAATCTAATTCTGTCACTTTATAGAGAGCAAGCTAAGACTTGTAGAGTGAGCAACTTGCCAGCTTCTTAGTTGTCTAGTAGCAGACTTGGGCTGAGACCCACGTCCCTACCTCCTGGCCAAATGCTTTTCCCCACCACTCAGCATCTTCCCTGCTTCACTTTATCCAAAAGATGTCTTTCTAAAAGCTGAAATCCTCTTTAGAAGAGTAAGGCAACATCTCAATTCACTTCTAATTTGAACATTGCCAGAATGAATGAGAGGGGATGTTGGATACCATCTTTGTCCTCCAGGAGTTTCTAATTAGGTGTTAAGAGAAAGAATTACTTTTTACCCTGTCTTAAGAGAATCCTAGAGGGAGAATTGTAGGCTGTGGGATGATTGGTTAGATTCCAATTTAGTAGCATTTCTCTTGTCAAGGAAAACATCTGGGTGAAGACAAACTAAGCCTAATTTTGTACAAGTTATGTTTTCCTGTTTCTGGTAAAACATGTCAACAGTGAAGAAAGGAAGTATAATTCCTTTTCAGCAGTGCCTAAATATAAATGTCTGTTTAAATGAGATAGTAAATAGACTTGTCAGTTTTCTTTGGCATCATAGAATGTTAGAGAAAGAAATGGTGAATGCCATTTTAAGCCACTTTTGTATTCACTTTAAAAAAAAGAATTCAGTGGCTATGATCTGGCTATGGTGGACCATAAATCTATCAGCAAACTTGAAATAGCCTCATATGAAAAATGTGGGCTGAATGTAAAGTCTTTATTTTTGAGCTGAATAGATGAAAGTATTTTCTGTGTTTGGCCTTTCTCATTTCTAAGTGCCAAACACAAACTAACAGACAGATTCACCTACCCAGCCCCCTGTAAAGTAAATCACTCATTTCTAATTAGCAATGGCTGTTTTAATGTTTATTTCTTAAGTCCATAATTAAATAGGTAAATTGGGGAAATGCTGATGAAGTAGTGTCTGGATTTAAGCAGGACTCTTGACAATGTCTCTGGTAAATTCCTTGAGGACAATATAGAGGAAAGTTAGCCAGATACTGTTATTAGAAGGATGTACGTTCTTCAAAAGCCTCATCAAAGTGTTGGGGAGTGATTTACTGTTATCCAGAGGCAGCTGTCTCTTGCCACAAGGCAGGATCTGCCCTTCAACCCACATTGTTCACTTTTCCCATCAGTGATGGGTTGGAGATTTCAAGGATGTGTTTGCTTGTTCAATAGAAGGATGATGTTTGGTTAAATATTTCTGTCAAAAAATTGAAATCATCTATCCTGGAGCATGGTGGGTGCCTATCACTGGAAGTGTTTAGGCAGCGTCTTTGAGACCATCTGTTGGAGATGCTCTAGAAGGGAATCCTGCGTGGGAGGAGGTTGAGATAAATTAGGTTTAAATTCCTTTCAAACTCTAACATTCTATTACTGTACCATATTCTGGCTCTAAGAGAGTAGCATCTACTTCTTGGAATCTGTTATAAATCTCCAATTTATAAGTTGGAAGCCCAGAGGTTTTCATGTACCCTGAGTGCTTCAATGGCCTGCCAGGGAAGTATGCCCTCAGACATGGGAGACCTTCAGATTAAGGAGTGAGTTCATGTCAAGGAGAACTATACATGTTTGTTTCAGGAGCACTGATTACTCCTTTGAATGGCTCACTACAAGGGAACAATAGAGAAAGGAAGGCCTGAAACACAAAAAGCAAGCTCAGTGGAGCCAATATTGTTTTGATCTGGTGTCTTCAACTGAGAGGTCCTTGAAGGAGCTTGCCCAGAAGCTGGACCATCTCCCCTGGGGCAGGATGGGGTGAAGTCAGGGCAGGAGATACTTACCATTCCTCCCTTGCAAAATACTTTTCGCAGGCTGGACCAGGGAATGTTCTAATATCTCATTACAAAACTGGCAAATAGAAAACACAAGTGAGTCTTTAGCTAGGCACCCTATTTTTTGGATCTTCAGTGAGACCTCTTACTTCACTTGTAAGGAATTTTTGTAGCACTGGGTGTTGAACCTAGGGCCTTACCCATGCAAGGCAAGTGCTCTATTACTGAGCTGCACTCCCAGCCCCTTTACTTTTTATTCTGAGATAGGGTTTTGCTAAGTTGGCAACCTGCCTCTGGCCTCAAACCTGTGACCCTCCTGCCTCAGCCTCCCGAGTCCCTGGGATTACAGGCATGTGCTACAATGCCTGGTTGGTATTCTCATATTTTAAAGTTGAATTTAAATAGTATGGCTTTCTTAACTGTCTGAACCAAGTTTCTGAATTACTAAGGAAGAAAAATAGTCACAAGATGGTGGGGTGGGTTGATCCTTGGCCCAACTGTGGTATCACATTCGGAGTGTGATGATCAGATTCAGTTGGGCTGATTCTGCTCCAACTGAGGTCCAAGAGGAGATACCATGCTCTGGGTCTAAAGTTGGGGTGCCAAGGAAGAGATTTAATACTTCTCCCATCCCCTGGAAAGGGTATTTAAAACTAAGACATGATCCTTAAAGCAAGGAGGGAAGAATTCTGCAGTGGTAGTGGGGTAGCTATTGGACAACTTTGTGGAATCAGAGAATGTGAGAATTCACTCTGACATTATTAATAAAATTATGTCAAGTATTTCAGATACACAGAGTATACCAAGAATAGTGTAACAAAACTTACATAAAAAGCACCCAGCTTGAGAAATGAAGCATAAAGAACACGCATACACACACTCATACACTTCTCCTGTACCTTACCATCCCCTCTCCTCTTGGAGGTGACTATGATCCTGAGTCTCATACCCTGCATTTTTTAAATGAAGAAATTTCATTTGGGAAGCCCCCAAATGGTAGGATGACATAAAAGTCTCACCCTTAAGGCTAATGGGAGCCACACAATACCTTATGTTTCTTTTTGGGGGTCGAGGACACCATGCAATGTTAATAACTTTGTATGGCTTCTCAGTCCTTTGGATATTGTCAAGTATGTTGTATATGTGATCAGGCACCTTGGAGATTACTTTGCTGGTTCCTAAAAGCTGTGTGGATTTGCACAATAAAAACGAAGAATTGAAGGGAAGGAATTTTGGCCACAACTTACTTGTTTGGACTCTTGAGTTGGTTTGTAAGGTGTAAATAGATACTGTGAAGTTTGAGGACAGTCAGATGTGCAGGCTATTGTAGTCAAAATTGCAATATATTGTCACAGCAGTGGCATGGAGCTATAAAGTGGAACAGCAGCACATTCAGACTTCCTTTGGGGCTCTCCCTTCCCTACCCATGCACATGTTAGACATCTAAGCCTCCAGAGAAATAGTCCTGTTGAAATGAAAAATGCCGCTTTAAAATATTTTCCTAGAAAACTGTCATCAGGATTTTGATTGCCTTCATGAGAGAAATGAAAGTGTGATTAATATACATTTTTTGGTAAATAAAAACATGAAGGATTAAAGAAAAATAATATGAAGCAATTAAATTTTAATTTAAAAAGGAGGAAATTCACTCACCTTTTGCTGATGTAACGATATATAATTTTGAAATTCTCTTGTAAGTGCAGACACTTTTCCTTATTTTTATTTATAGATTTTTTGACAGCCTATGCTTTATACCTTGTCACTTTTTTCTTGTTTTTCTTGTTTTTATTTCCCTTTAAAAATAACAGCTAACAATTTTCACCTAGAATTCATTTACGGACATTTGTAAAGGTGGTGGAAAACTTACAGTCAATCACAAGATCATCCATGAGACAATTTTATCCAAGACACTGACATTAATGTCCATGAAAGTCATAAAAACATTGAAAAACAAGCCCTGCCTACAAAGTACATTTGTAGGCTCTTTGTTACAGAGGTGACAGGGGCTGTAGATTTGAGTTAGTGCATTTATCATACAATAAGAGCAAGCTAGACTGCCCCCATTTGCCTGCCTGTGTTCCCCAGTTGGAGTGCCCAGCCCCAGATGGGTTGAATTGAAGATTGACTATTGTGTTTATCAGTATAGGTTGAGCATCCCTTATTGGAAGTTCTGGGACCAGAAAGGATACAAATTTTGAATTTTGTTTTTTATTTGGAGAGATTTGCGTGTACATAATGAGAAATCTTAAGGATAGGCTCCAAGTCTCAACATGAAATTCATTTATACCAACATGTGTCTGAAGGTAATTTTATTCCATATTTTGAGTGCACCCATGTTTTGCCTGTGACCCATTGCATGAGGTCAGGTCTGGAATTTTCCACTTGTGGCATCATATGGGTGCTCAAATTTTAGATTTTGGAGTATTTTGGATTTTGTCTTAGGGATATTCAATCTGCAGTATTCTTCTTTCTTTAAAGTGAGTGTTGGCCGGGCACCATGGTACACATCTGTAATCCCAGTGACTTGGGAGGATTACAAGTTCAAGGCCAGAGGCAGCCTGTGCAATTTAGTGAGACTCTGTCTCAAAATAGAAGTTAAAAAAGGGCTGGGGTGCAACTCAGTGGTAGAGCACTTGCCTAACATGTGTAAGGCCCTGGGTTCAACTCCCTAGGCTTTAAAAAAAAAAAAAATCAGGTGTTGAAATGGACTCTCTCCCACTTGTTATGTAAGCAGCAGTATCTGGCTTTTCACCCTCAACTTCACAAAACTTTCATGTCTTTCTGGGTTGGATAAAAGTTGTTTAAGGACACCATTTCAGACTTGGTATTTTTGCTTTTGTTTTTCAGACTGTATATTCTATGGCTCCATTTCCTTTCCCACAATTGGCAGAGTTGAGAGAAAAGTACACCTACAATATTACACCATTCCCAGCTACAGTTAAGCCCACCTCAGTTTCTGGGTAAGGTTTTTTTTTTTACTTTTTTCTTTTTTTCCACCATGTTGTTGTTATGATGACAGATTAAAACCTTGATGTTTTATGGTAAATTAATATTTATTGGGCCCTAAAAATATGGTAAGGTAATTTGGTACTTATAATCCGAACAACTCTTTCCCAAAAATTTTTATTTAAATTCAAGAGAGAATTTTAAAAGCATATTTTCCAAAGAAGTTTGGCAAATAACCTTAAGGAATATGTAGCAAGCTCACAATTTATTTCAAGATATAAAATAGGTAAAATCTCAATAGTTAAAATAGCATGGAACTGGTGTAAAAATACATAGGTGAGCTTGTTTAAAATACCAGAAAGACCAGAAATTGACAAACAGATTTGTTGAATCAAATATATGAAAAATTAACATATAAAATCAATGGTGGATAATATGCTATTTAGGATGGGACTGGGTGAATGAAACCTAATCTAGAAAGAAAATCAGAGTCATACCTCACAACATATATTATGAATTCCATATGGATAAAAGCATTAAATTGAAAAAATGAAATAATTAGCAGAAGAAAATATGGAACAATTCTCCTAGTTCTTTGGAAATCAGGTCTTTGTAACTTACTCAAAATTTAAAAAATAAAGGAAAAATAAATTTAAGTACCTTAAAAATAGCTTCCTGTATGACCAATACAAAAACAGAACAAAACAAAATCTCCATAAGCAAACTAAAAAATATTTGTGGAAAAAATCTTAACTTCTACACAAAATAGAGACTGATATCTCTAGTTATATGAAATCCCTAGAAATTAACAAGAAAATGGATATCCCAATGAAAAATGATGAAAGGATGGGAGTAGGCAGTTTTGGCAAAAGGCAACATCATTGGTACAAAGAGAAATGGCTAAAAATTAGAAATTGAGAATCTGTTTTTTTTTTTTTCACCTATCAGATTGGCAAAAATTCAAAAGCATGATAATATCTTCTGTTAAGTCTATAGGAAACAGTACTCTTCTACATTGCTTGTGAAAGGTTAATTACAATAATATTTGTGACAATCTGGCAGTATTTTGACCCAGTGATTCTGTCTTCATGAATTTTCCCATGGATTTATTTTTACACTCACAAAACACAGTATATGTAAGGTTATTTTCTGAAGTATTGTTTATTGTAGTATAACAGTGGTAACCACTCAAGTGGGCAGCATTAGTAGTCTGAGTCCATTACATGGGCTATGTATATACAATAAAACCTTAAAAAAGGTTAAGGGCCAGGCACAGCACAGTGGCACATGCCTCTAATCCCAGCATCTTGGAAGGCAGAGGCAGGAAGATCGAAAGTTCCAGGCCAGAGGTAGCCTGCGTAACTTAGTGAGACCCTATCTCAAGACAAAAAATAAAAAAGGGGCTGTGGGTTGGAGTTCAATGGTAGGGCACTTGTAAAGTATGTGTGAGGCCTGGGTCCAGCCCACTAGTACTCCCCTCCCCCCCAAAGGAAGCTGTATATGAGTATAGAAAAGTTTTATATGATTAAAAGTAAAATGCAGAAGAATGTGTATGGTATGTTCCTATTTATACAAAAAGAGAGAAAAATAAAATGGCATAGTTATATTTACTTATCTATACATAGATAAAGTAGAGAATTCATAAAAAACTGATAACAAAAATCACCTATGAGAATTAGGTGAAGCAAGAACTAGGCAGAAGCTGGCATGGATGTCAGACTTTTAATGGATCATGTAATTATAAAAATCTGACATTTAAACCATGGGACTGTATTTTTGAAATTCCATTATTTTTTTGACTCCTTCTGTTTCTGTTTTTCTGTTTTCCAAGACGACATGGTAAGGTGAGAGACAGCGATGATGAGAATGACCTAGACGATGAAGATGCTATTGCCAGTGCAGTGGGGTGTCTCGGACCTTTCAGTGGGCTCCTGACCCCTGAACTGCAGAAATACCAAAAGCAGATTAAAGGTAAAGAGGGGCTCTTGGTTTAGATTACCATGACATATTGGTTCACTATAACAAGGGCATTATTATTGTGTCCTGGAGATATCATAGTGACTCCCTGAACTGGTTGCTATTAGTAAAGGTCTATTAAAAACATTTTCTCTGTTAATTTATCATTTAACGTTATCTCTGTATTATGTGTTACACACACATTATGCATTTTATTTCCTTTATGATAACTTTTATTTCCATTAATCAGATTCAACTTTGTATGCTCAGTTCCTTAGAATAGCCTGGCATAAGGTAGATGTTCAATACATTCTGAGCTTAACTGAATTCATCTTGTTGTTGTTGTTAGGTGCCTTCGAGTCGAGTCTGACTCATAGTGACCCTATGTACAGCAGATTGAAACACTTCCCGATTCTGTGCCAGGCACATGATCTTATTTATGTTTAAGGCCAGACACTGTCAATCCATCTTAGACTGACATTTATTATAGGACTGAATCTTTAAATCTAAAACACTGTGGTAGCCTCTTATTTGAATTTCTTGAGTGACAAGAAACTCATTATTTCACAAAATGCTTTGCTAGATTCTTTCCCTTCCCCTTGGATTTCTAGTTGCAAAGAGATAACCTCTACTTACCAGTTCTAATAATTCTTCCCTCTGGAATGAAACAGAACAAGTCTGATCCCTCTTCTACCTGAAATCTCTCAAATCTTTGAGGACAGCTGTCATATCCCCTAATGCCTACAGCTGTGCCAACCTGGCATCCAATCTCATCAGATCACAGAAGCTAAGCAGGTTGGGCCTGGTTAGTACTTAGATGGGAGACTGCCTGGGAATACCAGGTGCTATAGGCTAGGGATGGGAGAAGGACTTGGCAATCCACTCCCAAGACAATCCTGAAACAGTCAGCCATTGAAAACCCAGTGAACAGCAGAGTACCACTGACAATAGTGCTGGGCATGGCACCCTGTCAGGTAGTGCTTCATCTGTTGTCCATAGGGTCACTATGAGTTGGACATGACTGCACATGACAACACCACCACCACGACACCACCACCACCAACATCATCTTGTCCCCCAAAGCTTTCTCTAAGGCCAATGTTCAGAATTTCTTTAAGCATTTCTTATAAAATATGACTTCAAGACCTTTTAATATTTTACTAGTTTACCCTTTGTTGTTGTTGTTGTTGTTAGGTGCCGTCGAGACTCATAGTACAACAGGGGAAACACTATTGTCAGTGCTTCTCTGCTGTTCATAGGGTTTTCAATGGCAGATTGATTTTTGGGAGGGGGTTGCCAGGTTCTTCTCCCAAGTCTACAGCTTCTGGTGTTCCCAGGTGGTCTCCCATCCAGGTACTAACCAGGCCGACCCTGCTTAACTTCCGAAATCTGACAGGATCGGATGCCACAGGGCTACAGCTGCAGGCAGTTTACCCTAGATATTCTATAATTCTTGGTAGTGTGCCCCATAAAAACTACCACCAATGTGGTCCTCTGAATCTAAGGCCATGTCTTGAGTCTTGCACAGAATAGACCTCCTGGGGGTTGGACATTATCAGTGTAATGAACTCTTAGGAAGCAGTTTTTGGTTCTCTCACCATGTCTTTTTCCATCTTTGGTGGCAGCTCTTCCTTCTAGGTGGAAAGCCATTCTCCTTGTCCAGAGAGGATACAAACATGCCAAAAGACAGCAGAGGTGCAAGTGCCTCTAGATTCTTGTTTCCACCTGCTAAACTTTGTATATTTCCATCTTAAAGTCATGGGGCTATCTTCTTATTTTTTGTTTAGAAGGTGATGGTGGTAATTGCTGCTACTGTTTTTTTGGTTGTGATAGTTTTCATTATTTTTCCCAATCCTGTTTGTTTTGAGATTTAACCTGCTAGTGACTGAGTTCACACTGCTTTGTATGTATGGCCTCTGTGTGATCTTCTCTTGTCTTTTAAAATGGTCTTTAAAAATCTGAGTCCTCTTGATTTCTGTAATACCCTCTACTCCCTTGTGGTCAATATGTATTTTAGTGCTAAAGTTTTTGAATCTGCATTTCTGTAGTTTGGGGTCCGTGTTCCATTTTTCTCTGTTTTTCTTTCTGTGCAGGGTAACACAATTACTTTCTCCTAAATTTTACCACTAGTTTTTCCTTTTCAATTTTGTTCAAATTTGCAGTTTCCCCTTTAATTTCTTCTTCTTAGAGAAGTGATTTTAGTAACAAGAAAAGTTATGAGATGTTCAGTTTTTTCCTGGAAGACCCTCTCAGCAGATGTTGTTGTTGTTGTTGTTAGGTGCTGTCCAGTAGGATAGTGGAAATCTCTCCAGGTCAGTTTTACATAATGTGTTAGAGAAGTCTGATTCTCTCCCTTGTCCTGCATGGTCTGTGAGTGCATAGATTCACTACCCCCTTTCTTGGCTGCTATATTGGGGACAACTCTGCTAGTTGTAGATGTCACAGGAACAAAAATGCATCAGACATAATACACATAGCAGACAGTTTGTTAAATGAACGAAAACATTTATTTCTAGAAGTACAGTGATCTAAAATCTTAATAGACCTATAAATTTAGTTGCTGCTTTTTTAACTTAAGAAAAATGTACTTTTCATGACTAAATTCTACAACTGTCAATCCCTTATAAATCCTCTTGCAGTTGTATAGATGTCTGCAAAATGATTTTAGATGTCTAGTATAGTATTTTTCTAAGGGAATTTTAGAAAATGGCATTGATTTTTTTTAAATCTAGAAGCTGTTGATCTTACATCTATATAATGAACAAAGTGGCAGCAAAATCAGTGAACCTACACAGGTCATTTCAAAACCACAGTTAAGCTGATAAGAAAATACAGGAGTAAATCAAAACAAGCACTAGACAAATCCTAGGGTATGTTTTTGTGGTTTAGAATTTCCTGGAGGTTAAGATACTATAGTGGGTTAAGAGTAATTAATTCCCATTTGATCCTGTTCCCCTCTACTGATCAGCTCTTCCTGTCTTTCCTGAGTGCAGAGCCAAATGAAGAGCAGAGTCTGAGATCTAACAACATTGCAGAGCTGAGTCCAGGAGCAATCAATTCCTGTCGAAGTGAATACCATGCAGCCTTCAACAGTATGATGATGGAACGCATGACCACAGATATCAATGCCCTGAAACGTCAGTATTCACGAATTAAAAAGAAACAACAGCAGCAGGTCCATCAGGTGTACATCAGGGCAGGTAATAGGATTTTTTGAATCGATTTCAACTCTTATCTCATCTTGTATGATGAAGGACAGATGACTTTAGGATGTCTTCAGAGTTACTACCTGTAGCTCACCCTTGGCAAGTGAGCTGGTACAAGATAGTAGCATCTCACTTTTTATTTTATTTTATCAGGCTCTAAAGAAGAAACAGACCATGGGTTCTTTTTAGGTCCCAAGGAACAGGCAATGGATGGTATTAAACACATTTTTACTATGTGTGTTTGTGGTGAGGGGTTTACAAATGATTAGAATCTTGCAAAGCCATGTAATCCTTGGATTTGAGAAATTTTAGAAATTCATGCATTTGAAAAGAGAATTTAGTTATCTGTGCCCTAGTAAATTAAGCTATACTCTAGTCATTTTAGGTAGTAATATAACAGATGTGATCAGGGTACATGAAACGAGAAAAGAAGAGAAAATGTTAAAAAGCTTATATCTCACTGCTGGTTTAGCAGTATTTTGGGAGTATACTAAGAAGAAAACAATTATAACACAGTTGAAAATGCTCTTTTCCAAGGATTGTCAAACTTCTTTTTTCCTTTTTTTAATTCCAAAAATCTCAGTGAATAATCTGCTTTATTATTTAATATATGCTGATTTGGGAGTGATTTTTCTTGTTCTCAGTGAATATCCTAATGAAAATGATAATTGTCTGGAATTAACCAAGTTATATTTTGTATTCTTGAATTTAATTTGTACTCTTTCAACAGTTTTAGATGGCTACAAAGTCAGATATGGATTAGGATTGCAAACAGTTTGGCTTTGTGGTCCAAAGCTCTCTCCTACCCAACTCTTGACCACAAATCCAATCTGCACGTAATTCTAATCTGAATCTGATTTTATAGCCCTCTAAACCTGGAGAAGGACATCATGTTTGGGAGAGTTGCAGGTCAACGAAAGAAAGGAAAACCCTCAACTAGATGGATTGACACAGTGTCTGCAGCAATGGGTTTAAACACAAAAAAGATCATGTGCCTCACACAGAATTAGGGAGTATTTCGTTCCATTGTACGTAGGGTTGCTATGAGTTGGACTTGACCCAGCTGCATCTAGCAACAACAACAACAAAACTGTGGAAAGGGTGCAGATTAGATTTGAAAGTATACAGTAAATTTGACATGTCTTAAGTGGCTTGTGAGCATAGGACTGATCCTGTGCAAAAACTGAATTCACCTTCCATTTGTCAGGTGGAACAGGCAACTCTCAAAGCTTCTTACTTTATCTTAAAATGTTAAGAAAGCAATAACAAAAGAAACAAACAATAACAACACTTTAATTTTCAAAACATTGATACATACATTTCCTTATTTTGTTCCTAAGTCTATGAGGAAGGCTTAACAATTGTCCAGAATTTGTAGCTATAGTGAGGGTCATGTCAGGAGCAGGCCGGCTTACTGCCTGTTCTTAAAAATAGTGTTATTAGAACACAGACACACCCATTTGTTTACATGTTGCCTAAGGCCAATTTCACACTGCTATCATTAAAATATTTACAGTTTGGTCCATTACAGAAGCAATGTGCTGATCCCTGCTATAGATCATGGTTTATGCGGTTCTCTTTAAGGGAGCAATTACTGGTGAGAGGTACAGTTCTAGAGCATTGGTTCCCAAGTTTCAGTGTGCCTATAAATGACTTGCAGATCTGTGAAAATGCAGACTGTTTCACAAGGTTTGGGATGGGCCTGAGGTGACACATTTCCAACAAGCTCCTAGGTGATGCTAGTGTGTCTCAGTGGGGACTGAACTTTGACTAGCGAGGTTTTAGGGGAGATGGTATAGGATAAGATTAGCCACACAGGTGGATTGACTTAATCTGAACAGAGACAAAATACTTCAGCTTCTGAGACTTAATGGAAGATGGTGAGGATGGTAGTTGAGATACTGTCTTTCTAGGTTATGGAGGACAGGAAGTCAAGGCTTTTCAGACCTTAAAGCTTCTGTTTTCATGGAGAATTGGAGAAAAAGTTATTTGCTGGGTGTATGCTGGGGGTTGGAAGTAAGTGGGAGCTTATTGGATAGGTCATTGAAAAGAATGGGAGAGGGACAGGGAAAATTGGTGGTGTTGTTGACCCAGAAAAACAGGAAGTCATTAATTTGAAGGGTTCATTTTCAGAAAAGAGATTGTGGGCTTTTGAATTCAGGGTTGGAGATTTGCCAGGGATGTGTGACAAAGGGGTAGGGATGTGTTGCAATGCATGCTTATTGGTGAGGCCGTGGTCCAAGTGATCAGCCATCAATCCATCTAGAAGGTAGTGGTGTGAGGGAGCCAGGAATCCATGACAGGCTGTGAGAGGACTGAGGGATCAGGGGACTGGATGTCTCTGTGGTTTAGTACCAGGTATAGTTAGACCAAGGATCTGAGACCGGGAGTGGCCAAGAAAGGAATATTAGAGTTACATATTTTTTGCATAATGTAGAGCGGGTGATAAGGTGTAGTAGGATGGAACCATGGAGGCTGAGGAACTATGAGAATAGGCAATGGATGGAAACATCACAGAGAAAGTTGATCACTGAGGGAGGTGGTAGGACACTGGGTGGAGAGAAGATGGTGGTCAAAATTTTCAGTGAAGATTGAAGTGTGACTAGAAGTAGATGACAAGAATAGAGAAGGGCAGAGGGAAGTTGGTAGGATGATATGAAATTCAGGAGAAAAGGTGTTCCCACAAAGATGGAGGGACCTGTCCCTACTGCTTCTGGCCGTTATTGAGATCCCTAGGGCCCAATGTGTTTAATACTACATCAGAAATAGGGGTCTGGTCAGAGCAATGGGAGGACAACAGTGCTCTCTAGAACAGATCTCTTGGTGCTTTGCAGTTGTCAATTGGCTTTTAAAGCCCATTGAGGACTCAGGGGTGTTTTTTCATACTTAGGACCAGACACAGGAAGGCTCTGATATCCCTGTTTCTACTACTTTCTCAGCACTTCTCTTACTCTATTGTCTCTCACATCATAATATGCAGTGTGTTCTTTTCCTTCCTCTCAAATGCTGACAGCTAATAATCTATATGGTCAGAATGTTTCTCATATTACTTTAAAATTTTTTCAAAGACTTTATAGATATAGGACCCCTGAGGCTGCTACTCAGAAACAAAGACTGTGTAAATCTGGGGAGTCTGGCCTTTCATTAGGAATGAGAGGTCAACAGAATCCCTATTCCTTTTTGTATCCTATGTTAGTCAGACCTTATTTTGGCTCATAGTTTGAGAAGTTTCAGTTCATGGTCAGCTGGCCCCATTGCTATGGGCCTGAAGTAGTGAGGTAGAGCATTATGGTGGCAGGGCATAGTGGAGGAAAACTGCTTACCTCATGGCAGCCAGGAAACGAGAGGCAGAGGAAGAGGAGAAGACAAGATACATCCTTCAAAGGCATGCAGTGACCCACTTCCACAATTCTACCACCTCCAAATAGTTCATTCATGGGATTAATCTGTGATTGGGTCAGAGCCTTATTATGATCCAGTCACCTCTCAACAGTTGGATCCACCAGCTGGGGACAAAGTTTTCAACACATGAGCCCTTTGGGAGGATACTTCATTTCCAAGTGATAACATGTCCCCAGCCTGTGCTCTCTCGTCCTCTCTGAAGAGGAGGGACTCAATACTCCAGGTGCTAGGGTTGAATTCAGTTTCTGCCGTCCTTGGTCACATGACTCTGCCAGTACCTGGGAAGTGTGTGGGAAAGAATACAGGGTAGATAGTCTTGTGATAGCTATTCATGATGTGTGTGTTTCTTTGCAGTATGTTTCACACAACCTTTCATTTCTTTCAGACAAAGGGCCAGTGACCAGCATTCTCCCATCTCAGGTAAACAATTCTCCAGTTATAAACCACCTTCTTTTAGGGAAGAAGATGAAAATGACTAGCAGAGCTACCAAGAATGCAGTTGTGCACATCCCTGGCCATGCAGGAGGCAAAATATCTCTTGTCCCCTATGAAGACCTTAAGACGAAGCTCAATTCTCCATGGCGAACTCACATCCGAGTCCACAAAAAGAGCATGCCGAGGTCCAAGAGCCACCTGGGCTGTGGGGATACCATAGGGCTGATAGAAGAACAGAGCGAGGGCTGCAAGACGCACAGTCTGGGGGCAGCCGAGATCTTTCCTTCCATTTGCTCAGTGGAAGCTCTCGGAGAAGCCAGCAGTGCTGATAGGGGCACCTCGAGGACGATCGAAGGGCAGTCTCCAGAGCCAGGGTTTGGGGACGCCGAGGTTGACGTAGCTGCTGTTCAGGTGAAGTTAGAAGCCTTGGAGCTGAACCAAAAGGAGGCTGCTGCCGAAACTGAGCCCAAGGTGCCCCTGCCGTGCCGGCAGCAAGTCCCAGAGCCAGCAGATGCCCCTGGAGAAAATAAAGCCACCAGCAAACCTCCTCCAGGCAGCCACTTGAAAACCCCCATCTTTAGCCCTTTTCCCAGCGTCAAGCCACTGAGGAAATCAGCCACCGCCAGGAATTTAGGGTTATATGGTCCTACAGAAAGAACCCCAAACATGCACTTTCCTCAGATGAGCAAGAGCTTCAACAAATCTGGCAGTGGGAACAGTGCCACTAAGAAACGATGACGTCTTACAGCAGCTCAGTGTCTGGACCCACCTCAGCCTGGGGGTATGAGGGCACCAGCTACACCCTTCCAGTTTTATTCGTCTGTCAAAACAGGCTTTGGAAGTTTTACAATGGCAGCTAGAATAGGGGTGTTTTCCCATCCGCTTGATAACTGATAAAGTAGAATCTTCTGGTTTTTCAGGTGTGAGGGTTTCCCCCTTTTCCTTGTGAGCTGTTTAGGAAAGACTGTATCTAGACTGTTAAGCCCACTTCTGTTCTTCTATTCTGAAGGCCTTTTTAGGATCCCTATGACAACATCCCCCAAACTATCCAGTTCTCTGAGTGTTACTAATACTCAAGCATGCATACACCAGCTTGCTAGAACAAAAACCATGAAAAGAAACTTAGTTTCTTAGTTGCAAAAAATTTCCTGATTTTCCTTTTCCTGCGCTAGTGTGTGTGTGTGGGGGGGGAGGGAGTTGTGTGTATGAATTTTTCCTCCATACCTGTCTCCAAATTGTTTTTTATTCTTATGCGGATGCATAGCAGGAAAATCAAGATAGCTTTTCTTTAGCTTTCTACTTCTGCCTGTGAAATGAAGAAAACCTTCAATCTGCTGAAATTTAGGTGGATAACCAAATTGAGGATCAGCTGCAGAAAACACAAATGGGATATGCATTAAGCAGTTGCTCTGAACTGGTTGCTAATTCCCCTAAGCTTTTCCTGAGGTTCATTTTCTTCTCTCAAGGAGAGTGTTGGTCCTCAGTGGTACTGAAGACTTGATGGGCTCTGCCTGGAGCTTGTCCGCTGTCCTCCACCATGCAGCTCATTTACCTGCCAGCTCTTCAGGGCAGATGCACACAGCCTCTGCCCAAAAGCCAGAACACAGGACCTGCGACTCTGTTACTTGAATTTTGTGCTTTTTTTTTTTTTTCATTGGAGTCCTGTTGAGTACTTTATTACTTGAACACTGCCTTTCTCCGGAGAAGGCCCCAGTGCTTTCTAGCTCTCTCTCACCCACTCTACCCCTGCCCTGGTCTCAGTGGGTCAGAGATAGTGCCTCTTGTTCTCCACTATGCAGTTGGGAACTCTGAGTCACACAGAGGTGAAGTAGCACTTCAGTTATTCAAGACAAATACTCCCTGTATTCTATGTGATTTAGCCACGTTTCCTTCAGTGCAATAGGTAGGTTGAATACTCTTTGTACACAAGCATTGGCTACAGAGCTTGTATACATCAAGTCTGGGAAGCCATTCACTACACTCCTTCATGATTCAGAAGATTTTTCTCCAGATGGTACAGAGTCCTGTGATGGTATTTCACAAAATGAGCTCTGACCTCCTTATCCTGAACATTTAGTTCGTTGAAAAATGCCTCATGCACCTGTCCTTTGGCTGAATGAAGGGCTCACTGTTCCTCCCCGCCATTATTAGAAAAATAGATTCACATCTTTATCTTCATCTCTGGAAGACTTTGGCAGTGCTTGCAGGAATATTGCTGATGCAGTCAATATTAATTTGAGCTAGTTGGTTTGCTGATTCTGAAGCCAAAGTGGTAGTTGTAGTGGGGGCTCTTACTATGAGAGGTACTCATTTTTAATAAAACAGAATGTGGTTGTGTAGGATTCTTTGAACAGAAAACACAAGAATGACATATACGGTGAGAAAAGCCATTTTATCCCTTTTGTGGTATTTTTACCCCCAAAGGAACTGAAGGTGGGAAGTGTGACTAATAAGTCCTTGCAGTTTGGGCCTTGAGTGCTGTGCTATCTGAAGTTAACAGGCAGCCACACCCACTGCCTGTTTTTTGGGAAGGATGTGGGTGGAGAACTGGGCTTATTTTGCATACCACCCCCTGCAGATGAGACCCACTGCATTTTCCAAAGTTAAGCAAATGACATGATTTTCTTCCATCTGCTACACTTTAAAGATGAGTCCCCTTCATAATCTTGCCTCCTTCATCCTGAGTCAGAATAGACATGTTCCCCTTGAGGGCTGCCTGACTTGAATAGAGAATTTTATTTTCCTCTCTGTAGTCAGCTCACTGGCCCCCTAAGGGTCCGGTTTGGGGAGATGGTAACAAGGCGGTGCTGCCTACAGGCTGCCTTGGGGTGAGCAGCACCTGCTGTGCCCTGTCAGTGGCTCTTCCCGCCCATTTTCTGAGAAGGGGATGGATGAGTGGCACCTGGTGCAGGGTGAGTATTGGTTGAATGAGCGAATGAATACCTGAAGGGATATAGTCCTTTGAGGTAAAATTAACCTTGTCAGAATTTTAAAAATCCAACAGATTCCTGTTAAAGCACTCTGTACCAATAACACTTGCATGCATTGTAATCACAATGTGAACAGATCAATTTATGAGCCTTGCCTACTTTAGAAAATAAAGAAATCTGCAGTAGCCTCTACTACACAGCATGTGCAAAGGCCAGTATGGACCTACTATCTTCCCTATGTATTGGACACTGTATGCAAACACCAGAAGTACCTAACAAGTAGCAGTTTCTCTATTTCTAGGTATGTCTGTTATCCTCTCAGCACTTTTTCTAGGAGTCAACTCTGCACCTCAGTCCTCCTTAAAAAGCCTCCAGATGATCCAAACCTAGTTTGTAATGTCAACCTATGGGCTGTAACTGTTTGGAACATTGTATTCCTATTGTATTCTTTTTTTTTCTTTTGTTTCTTGTTCTGAAGCATTGTACTGATTACAAACATATATACATAAAGATTCTCCTTGTAGCCATTGTGCAATTTTGTATGAGTGCATGCATGAAACACTGCCTTGACATTCCTTTCTCTTGGTTTTTCTCATCACTCCCCATCCCCAACCCTGACTTGGTCATGTGAACCAGGGGACCATCCTAGCAAGTTCCATTTTCTACAGTCTGATCACTAGGTTGGAGGGTTTTCTATGACCTGCCCAGAACTAACAGGGCAGAATAATATGGTCCTGAATGTGAGTTAGCAGTGTGCGTGTGTATTAATTTTAGACCTACCAATTTTCCTTTGTTTTAATAAAATAGAACAATAAGAATGCAATTTAAATTTCTGGTTGTAGGGAGTGTTCATGAATCAAGAGCTAAGATCAAGTGAACAGTTGCTACCATCTCCCCCCATGAAATCTCTTTACATACTTTCTAAACTACTTTCTTTGCCCTCTACAACAGTCATTTGAGGCAGCATTTAAAAAATATTATCTTTCCTAGTTAGAAACATGTTTTACAAAAATTAGAAAACTCAAAGATCATAAGGCGTTGTGGATATTCTGGCATAGGTATTTCTAATATGTTCTTGTGTGTGTGTGCATGTGTATACACATATTATGTACAACAGTTTACATAAGTTTAACCCATATTTCCTGTGAATGTTCTTCTACAACACCATTTTCAGTGACTAGTATTCTACGTATGTTGTTGTTAGAATTCATAACCAGCACTTGTCAAACATGGAGTGTCTGATTCTAGATAGCAATGGAAGAAGGTGTCCTAATAACATCTTTGTACACAGCCTTAATTGTTTTGTGAAGGATTTGTTTATGGAGAGTTGCAGGGTCAAAAGTGTGTCCATTTTAAGACATGGAGGGTTTCCTGCAGCTGTACCACAATGTGTCCCGTCTGGTCCCATCAGATCTTGGAAGCTAGGCAGGGTTGCGCCTGGTTAGTACTTGGATGGGAGACCACCTGGGAACACCAGGTGCTATAGGCTTGGGAGAAGGACCTGGCAACCCAATCCCCCAAAGCAATCAGCTATTAAAAACACCATAAATAGCAGAGAAGCACTGACAGTAGTGTTTCACCTGTTACTATGAGTCAGACACCGACTTGACGGCCCCTAACAACGACAACAACATATATGGAGGCTGCCAAAAATGTATGTACATCTTGGGATGAAAGCTTTCCGTTTTGTTGTTTTAAGGATGTGTTATGTGTTTGTTCTGCTAATTTGTGTCTCATGTGCACATTGCTTGGTAGACTACTGTGGTGAGCATGTAAACTGTCCCAACACTGTGGCCGAGGAAATAGGGTTTATTCCTGTGCAAGGCCTCTTGGATCTTCCCTTATACACATCACACACAGGACCACGTGTCTCAAGCTTATCATGAATGCATGCAGTTGAGCTGGGCCTGCACACTTGTAATCCTAGCACTCAGGAGGCTGAGATAGGAAGGCACCCATGGCATTGAGACCAGCCTGGGCTACATAGCAAATTTGAGGTAAGCCTGGTTACAGAGTGAAACTCTGTCTCCAAAACAACTAACCACACCCCCAAAAAACAAATGTGTGGAAATTGTTTGGCATGTTGGAAGTTTTGTTGCATACTCAAGCTGCAGTTGTATTTCCACAACATTCTCAAATTTCAAATACCCCTTCAAAGCAGTCTGGTGCTCTCTGAATGATAACTGTGCTTCTGCCATTTTCTGGACTGACCTGTTATGTGGTGCTAGCCTTCATTTGATTAACACCATCTTTTGAGCTAATGTCATACTACACCTTGCTACTATAATTCAGTTTTGAAGAGGAATACATAGATAACATCTCTATGTGTGTATACATTTTTTGGTACAAGTGGTATTTGTGTATACACACACACACACACACACACAGATTTCTCCAAATTGCCATCCTTAAAGGTCGAATTTATATAAGTAGTGAAAGAGAATGATTCTTTACACGCTGAGACAGTCTTTTCTTTCCTTTTATTTATTTATTTATTTTCATTCTGGGACCTCCAGTGTTGATGTGATAGTGTTCGTTCATACCTCATTCCTGCTGGGGATAGAGCTCAGTGGTAGGATGCTTGCTTAACATGCACAGGCTGTGGGTTTGATCCCCAGAACTGGAAAAAAAGGAAAGAAAAAGTTCATTAGTCATATTTTATTTCTGATGCTTGCTAAGGTTTCTGGTAGGATAGTTTTTATCAGGATAAGGAAATTACTGAAAGTTTTCTTTTTTAACTAGTGTTGAATTTTATCAAAAGAACTTTAATTGCGTCTTTTAGGAAGGGAGTAGTACTTGAGACTTGTTATCTTGAACTCAGGAAAATTGACATTACCAGGTTTCATTTAAAAATTAGATATTTTAGAGTTGGAAATGATAGCAGTAAGTGTTAAGTGCAGAATTTTCACTGAAGAATTAAATTTACCAGCAGAATTTTGGAAACAAAGTAAGCATTTGAGAATAGAGGAAATGTTGTTAGATGCAGTTGTGAAATGGTTGAGTGAATTATGGTTTATCTACCTGAAGGAAATACAATGGCCCATGAATGTTTGTGCTGTTGAGATGGGAATTTTCTATTATCCATACCAGGCAGTTCAGTAAAGTCAGCAAAATCTGGAGTTGAAAAGCCACCAGGATACATCTGTGGATAAAAGACCCTAATAGACAGTGGCTAAGTGCAGAACTATATGTGTGCTTCTTACACAAAGGTGCTCTGTGGTCACTCCACTAGGGACTGACTGGGGACTGGAAAGCAATGGATCAGCTACCATGTAGTTCCCTGTCCAGAGACTGCACATCTCAGTCAATTCTACTGTTGTAACAAAATACCATAGAGTGGATGACTTAATCATAGACATTTCTTTCTCATAGTTCTGGAGCCTGGGAAGTCCAGGATCAAGGTGTTGGGAGGTCTGGAGTCTAGTGAGGAAGCTCCCTCTTCCTAGTGTGCAGGTGAGCGAGGGATAGGGGGTTAATGAGCCCACTTTTCTTCACTCATTGCTGCTGGGATGATATTGGAAAATGAAAAACTGGTCAAGCCATCACTCTAGTTAAAATCTTTGCATTATCCTCATTTTCTAGAGGATAAGCACTAAAATCTTTAGCATGATCTGGTCCATGAGTAATTTTTGATCTTCTTTTCCCACTAGCTTCCGCCATTGTCCCCTCTGTGACCTATTATCATCAGAACAATAACATGACCATTGGTTGAGATTCTGTGTGCTGGACACTAACTAACTTTTCTACATATGCTGTCTCACATATTCCCCCAAGAACCTGTGAAGCGTATTATCACTGTATTACAGATGAAAGTGAGGTGGCAATTCTGTCCTTGACCACTGTCACCTGGCTGGTAAATAGAGTCTGGACTCATTTGACACCAGAGTCTGAGTGCTTCCTTTGCTACACTGTCTAACAACTTGGTGTATTAGCTAGTTTCATGTTACTACAACAAAGACCTGAGATAATCAACCGGGAAAAGAGAGAAAGTTTATTTTGGCTCCTGATTTTAGAGGTTTTGGTCTGTGGTTGATTGGCCTTGATGCTTTTGGGCCTGTGCCAAGGCAGCACACTATGATGCGAGTATGTAGC
>VMDO01007235.1:0-13679 GCA_007922755.1 Pedetes capensis
AAAAAAAAAAAAAAAAAAAAAAAAAAAAAAAAAAAAAAAAAAAAAAAAAAAAAAAAAAAAAAAAAAAAAAAAAAAAAAAAAAAAAAAAAAAAAAAAAAAAAAAAAAAAAAAAAAAAAAAAAAAAAAAAAAAAAAAAAAAAAAAAAAAAAAAAAAAAAAAAAAAAAAAAAAGCCCCTGAGGATTGGAGGAGAGTAACAAAGGGGAGTACTGAAGGAGACAAGTCTGGAGAGGAAGCCAAGAGGAAGGTCACAGGCCTTCCTCACAGGAGGAAGGTCTTGAAGAACATATATAGGACCTCGAAGTTTATTCCATGTGAGCTAAAATCATAGAGCAGCAACATGATCAAACTTGCTATGTAGAGAACAGACTGTGAAACAAAATGAAAACAAGATACCAAAAATCGAGGCTATTGCAATACTTCATGAGAGAGATGAATGGGATCTGGGCCAGGGTGATAGCAGAAGCAGTGATAGAAAGTTGGAAGATTTGGGATAGCTGTTGAAGGTACAGCTAGTAGAATTTTCAGAAAGTGAGAACATGTGGAGAATATAGTATTTGCACACTACTTTAGAGTCCCATTAGAGGATTATTCATGAAAAAGCAACAAAGGCAATCTCCATGGGCACTCTGAGGAGAGTCACTATAAATGAGCAAGAGCTGAAATAGGTAGACTCATCAGGAAGTTATTGAGATTAACCTGGTGAGAAACAACGGGTTCTTAGAATTTTAGTCCCCACATGTCTGTCAGCTTGTCATGCTATGGGGACTTGCATGTGGTTGTGATGCTGAAAGCTATGCCAGCAGATACCAGCAGGGTCACCCATGGTGCACAAGTTTCAGATGAGTTTGTAGACTAAGTCACACTAGGGAGAAGTACCTGGCAGCCCCCTCCCCCAAAAATTAGCCATTGAAAACACTATGAGTTGCAGAGAAGGACTGTCAAATATAGTGCCAGAAAAGGAGCACCCCCAGGCTGGAAAATATTCAAGAAACGACTGGGGAAGAGTTGCCTCCTCAAAGTAGTCGACCTTAATGGCAGGAATTGAGTAAAACCTATTGGACTTCCTTTTGCTGATGTGGCATGAGTCAAAATGAGAAGAAATACAGTGACTGCAACATTGCGTTCAAACAAAAAGATTGTGTGCATGATACAGTGCTGGTTACTGTTTCTGTCTATTATTACATAGGGTTGCTATGAGTCAGATTTGACTTGATGGCACCCAATAAACAAAAACAACAATAGAATTTAGGTGATAAAGTGGTAAGAACTATCCAGATAATATATTTTTAAGTGGATGTTTCTAGGACTTCTGATGCCCACCAGTTATTCACCACTTTCCATAAATAATATCCTACTTGCAGCTGGGCATGGTGGACCCTTGAAACAACTGTGTGAAGTGGAAAGGAAAGATATTATTTCAATGTTAGAAATGAAGACAACAAGTTCTAGGGAGGCCTTTTGTCTTGCCCAAGGATACAGTTTTAGTGAGAGGCAGAATGAGAATGATAATTCAGATTGGCTTATCCTACTCATAAAAGACATACTGGCTAAAAACCTAACACCATGCTTTTGAATTTATATTGTTTGTAGGATAGTATATATCATGTGTCACATAAGACTGAGAAAGGCAGAGATCTTTGTTTCATTCACTGATAAATTTCAAAAGCCTATAAGTGGGGCATTCAATCGGTATATCTTAACTAAAAACAAAAAGTTGCAATCTTGTCTTATCTTTCTCTGCCTAAGTCAAATGCAATGTAAGTATTAATTTAAAAGGAAAATTAATTGCTTTCATAGAAAAATTTAGAATTATTCAGGTTTAGTCACAGATTCAAAAGGACTATTACATTGACTTATGCCTTAATCGCCTAGGTCCAGCTCATTTATCGTGATGATTATTCAATAATAATTACATTACTTTTATTAAATAATACTTTATGAGAGAGAAAGTTGTCTGATTACCAAAAATTCATGATCTAACTTTCATGGAGTATTCTGGAAGATAGCTGCCCAGTCACAGACTGTAATTCACAGTTACCATAACATCCAGATATGGCCATGTGACTTGTTGTTACTACTGAAATATGAGAGAAATGGGGTGTGCTACACCCAGGCCCGGATTTTTAGTAGCTAATTGGGAATCTCCGTGTTCTCTTTCCCTGTCTGCTTGTAAAACTACTTGATTGAGAAGAGAGTAAATAGCTGTGCCACCTGTCAGGAACTGAAATATTGAGTAGGAAACAACATCTACTATTAATGAAATTATTTTTTGTTATGGCAGCTAGTGTTACCTAACCAAGTTGGTATTGGATGTGGAGTTGCTGCTTTCAAAAAGCATAGATATGTAGCATTGACTTCAAAATTATATGGTGATAAAAACAGATAGTAGAGGTTGCGAAATATGGGGATTCATGTTTTATAGTAGTAGTCCCAACCATCTTTATTTTAAAAAGTAATTTATTTTTGAGATAGAATCTCACAAAGTTGCTATGGGTGCCTCTGCCTTAAACCTGCAGTACTCCTGCTTCAGCCTCTCAAGTAGATGGGATTACAGACTTGTGGCACATCACCTGGCTTATTGGCATATTTTTCATAAAACTGGTGCATCTGGCAAACTGTGCAGTTAGGCCATATGCCTTCCAAGCCTGTGGCTATATGATCAGAAGCTGAGAAACAAAATATTATGTTGTTAGGTGCTGTGGAGTTGGTCTCTGACTCATAGCGACCCTACGTACAACAGGCAAAACACTATTGTTAGTACTTCTCTGCTATTCATAGGGTTTTCAATGGCAGACTGATTTTTGGGAGTGGATTGCCAGGTCCTTCTCCCAAGCCTACAGCATCTGGTATTCCCCAGCAGTCTCCCATCTGGGTACTAACCAGCCCTGCCCCTACTTAGCTTCTAAGATCTGATACCACAGTGCTAGGGCTGCAGGGACAAAATATTATAGTTTATGTTTATTGTTACTTGCTGCATTTTATGAGATATTACCAGAAAGGGATAAATTCAGAAAAGAATTGGCTGCATTGGAAGCATAAATAAAAGACAGTAGGTAAAATCCAGAAATCTAAAACCTCATAGGATTGAAAGCGCTTAAAGTTCTGGGCCCCAATTGGTTGAGATAAAATTGAAAATGTTTCCTTAAAACTTCAGTTAAACGGTTGTGCTCAGTTCTGCGGAGAAGATAGAAAGAACTTTGGATGTCATTATTGACAGATGGAATTTACTAGAAGAAAACAGATCAGAAGCCTAGTAACTTTGAAAGAATTGTGTTGGCAAGGAAATTTTGAGCCCAAGTCTAATCAGAGAAGTTCTAGCATTGCCAGGGCAGGATCATCATAATGCTTGCCTACAGAATTTCATTATTAGTATGGACCAGGGACTGTCATGTGTTTCTCATTCTTTCCTTTTACCAGTAGAAGTTTTTATGGTGATTGTCCTGTCCCTGCTATAACACTCCATGTTAGGTTTCAAGGGTGTACAAGGAAAACAATTTGTCTTTTAGATTGTGTATCACCAGACTATAAACTGCCACATATGGATCTGATGGAGAAAACAGTACATCACTCATAGCTCCTAGATTTTGAGCTGTGTGCTATGACTGCATGCAAATTTGAATTACACCATTTAGAGAAGGACTGGATGTGTAATTTTGGGGAAGAAGAGTGCACAAAGATATATAATGGCTTTATTTAATGGCCAAAGGAGTTCACCGTGGCATACTGTTAGGTTACCATTGTTATGTTGTTGTTGTTAGGTGCTGTCCAGTTGGGATCTGACTCATAGCGACCCTACACAAAACAAGCAAAACACTATTGTCAGTGCTTCTCTGCTGTTCATAGGGTTTTCAATGGTGGATTGATTTTTGGGAGTGGGTTGCCAGGTCCATCTCCCAAACCTACAGCACCTGGTGTTTCCATGTAGTCTCCCATCCAAGTACTAACCAGACCCGACCCTGCTTAGTGTCCAAGATCTGACGGGATCGGATGCCACAGGGCGACTGCTGTAGGCAGTTTACCATTGGAAGGAAGATATTCTACCAGAAGCTGCATTGCCAGGCCCATCTACATCCATGTAGATCATATGATCATATAATTAGTTTTCTGAGGGAATACCTATGGATGTGAGACTTGTCATCATCAAACTGAACTTTTAAGTTAGGGACAATTGATTTCTTTTTATGATAGATTTAGAGTAAAGAACTCATCAATTCTAGGGGATGATTGAATCACAAACTGGAAACAAATTAGGTTCTTAAAGTATTATAATGGGAAAACCTACGATCCAACAGGGAAATGCATACTGAATAACCCAAAATAAAGTTCTCTTACGTTAAGCTGCTGAATTTGCAAACCTGCCTATATACTGTAGTTAAATTACTGTAATTAATACAGCTTATTATTGATAATATGAGAATATTTTTTATTTGGTATCTACTATGTGCCAGTAATCCTTATAAGAGTGTCAGACAAGCTAATTAATTCTTAACCAACTCAATTTAGGGGCTATTATTTTTACTTTTCAACTGAACCTGAAACTCAATGAAGATTAGTTTCTTGCCCAGTCACCTACTTAGCAGAAAGAAATTCAAAGCCATGAGTGTTTATTATATTTTCTGGGTAAATTTTGACTGAAACTACCTGCCAGATCTTACATATTTACAAAATAAACACTGGGTAGGAATCTATATGCTAATTACTATATTGTTTATGAATTTGTTGTAGGTACTGTCCAGTCACATTTGACTAATAGCAACTCTCATAGGGTTTTCAATGGCTGACTGTTTCAGGATTGTTTTGTTTTTTTTCCCCCTTGGGAGTAGATTGTCACATCCTTCTCCCATTTTTGCAGTGCTGGAGATCAAAGCCAGGTCCTCAGATAGTGCAGAGCATAGCTCTACCAACTAAGCTCAAACCCAGCCCTTGTTTATAATATTAGGCATAATTAAAATATTAAACATAATTTATTCATTAAATAAAACAATTTTATTCATTAATTGCTCTTTTATTTTTATATGAATATTATCCTGAAAGTCACTGAGTGGCCCTTTCTGAGATTTAATCTACTTAGCAACAAATGACTAGCCTGATTTTTAGGAGTAAATGCTTATTAAATATTAAAAAGTCCATGCTGAAAGTCCTTTGTATTCAGTAGTATTTCAATAATAGGCACTTGTTTCCATTGTTACTTTTAAAGGCTGACCAAATATCCTAATGCTTTTCCTTTTTTTCTTTTCCTTTCTTCTCCCCCCTCTTCCTCCTTCTTCTTTTTCTCTTGAAAAAGTTGATATGTTACTGTACTCTTCCCCACAGACTTTACCCAGGCAACTTATCAAATTACTTTGTGTTTTTAGGGTAGAAGTCAATAGCTAAGCCTTCAGAGTGCTCTAAAATGGGCTTCAGACCTGAGTAGCAGTAAGTAGCCAGTTCTGCCTCTCTATCCTAGAAATAGCCACTATGACCCTATGAGGGCTGCTATGAGTCAGACCCAACTTGATGGCACCTAACAACAAAAAATTCTCAATAATCCCAGATCTACAGACTTTTCAAGTCATGTTAAAGGTGTTTTAGGGGTTTGTAAAGATTTATTCTGTTTAGATTATTCTCTTCTCAGGATTCGTGGTAACACTTGGTGATCAAGATTGGAGGAAGGCCCACGAGTATTACTAAATTGGTCCTCAAACTTAGACTTCTGGCTTTACTATATATAAGATCTATCTGTCTGTCTGTCTGTCTGTCTGTCTGTCTGTCTGTCTGTCTGTCTACCTATTTCTTTCTTTCTTTCTATCATCTATCTATCTATCTATAAAATCTGGCTTTATTATAATCATCCAGTCCTCCAAAAATGTATTGACAAGAACATAAAATTTCTTGCTGTTTTCTTTCTTCAGGAAAATTTGACTTCATATTAAGGTTGGCATTGTTAACTGAAAGAAGGGTAGTAGCATTAATTTTTTTAATGGCTGTATTACTTGTTAAGAAGTTAATGAAGAGATTTTTTTGTCTTAGAATGTTCTTCACTTAGAATATTTTAGTATGTTTTTAGATTGACTTTTACTTTTCTGCCTGATACTGCATCATTCCTATTTCTTGTATCTGTGCACTAAAGTAGCTTTTTGTTTTTGTTGATGATGTTGTTTTGACTCTCTGTATAGTATAGGGATTCATGCCTAGCATGCACATGGAAACTCTAGGTATATTTAATCCTTACTAATTCATTCTGTCTAATTGCTTTGAAAAGCAAAAATTAATAAAATCATTCCTATCATTGAGGAGCTCACTTGAATAGAGACAGTAAGCTAAAGATTGGATAGCAAGCTGAAGATTTTATAATGTGCCTTGGGAAAAAACATAAATACTGGTTGAATAAGCTAAAAAATTATATCATAGTCAATCTAAAAATGTACTAGAATTTTCGAGGTGAAGAAAGCCCCAAGACAAAATAATGTTCTCTATTAATTGAAATTGAACTGATTTTTCCAATGATGTATTTTTTCAGCTAAACTTACAGTGCAATAGAGAGGTTGGGTGACAATGATCAAGAAAGACCTCTTAGAGAGAATCACATTGTTGGATTAACAGAAGTTCACTAAGAATGAGGAAAGCAAGCATCAAAAGCAGAGAAAGCTGCTGAAACTTGACTATGGACTTGGGGATGTTAAAATTGATGAACCACTTGAGCAAGACATAGGTTAGGGCACAGAGTATTTGTTGAGGAGTGGTAGAAATGAGATTAGAAAAGTAAAGTAGAGCTATATAATGAATTGCATGGAAAATTGAGGAGAATAATGAAAGGAAGTATGATGAAGAGGACAGCTCAGAGTTATGGATCCAAAGTTTTTTTTGTTGTTGTTTGTTTGCTTTTTTTTTTTTTTTAGACAGGATCTCCTATGTAACCTGGGGGTCCTCCATATTCTGCTCCCTAGTCTACAGTGTTGTGATTACAGGCCAGTGTCACCACATCCAACTCAAAAGCTTTTCTTTTTAACCTGATCCTCCACGAATTTGTTCATCATCCCTTGATGACCCATTTAATAACAGCAATAGCTATAACAATATTTATTATACTTATTTACCAATGTGCCTCGTCTAACTTTATGGCACTGATCACATTCCTGGCTTGTTAATCTTTGCCTCTATAGCAATGCACATAGCATATCCATACAACAAATTAATGTACAAACATCAGGGAAGAAGTAAAATATTTTCTCCAGGCATTACTTGGTTTTTATTGCATCACTTCCATTCCTGCCTTCACCTTCATATGTCTTCTTCCTATTCTGTGTATCTTCTTTTCTGTATATCTGTGGGAATCTCCTCTGCTTCTGTCTTCTCAGGTTATTTAGTAGCATTTAAGTTTCATCTAGATAAAAACAATCTAGGGGAATCTTCTCATGTCAAAAGTCTGGATCTAATTTTATATGTAAAGACCTTTTTCTAATTTTTCCAAATAAGGTTACATTTACATGTTCCAGGAACTAAGACTTTATATTGAAGGGTAGCCATTATTCAATGTATAATATTAAGACTATGGGAGAAGGACGTGGCAATTCACTCCTGAGGCAATCCTGAAACAATCAGCCATTGAAAGCTCTATGAGGGTCACTATGAGTCAGACACAACTTGACAGCACCTACCAACAACAACAATATTAAAACTGATTATTTTTATTTTAAAATGAGAAAACTGAGATTCAGAAGGATTAAAGTAATTTCCTAGAGGTCCCATAGTTAATAAATGATATAGCCAAGGTTCAGACTGTACAATTGACACTAAATTTCTTTCTTCCTTGATATATTAATTTTTGTTTATATGTTCGGATCAAGTATGAAAGAATGAAGCATTTACTCATAGTTAACAATTCAATGATTTTAATATAGTTACTTCTAGGAAATACTGTTTTGTATCTAACTCACATTTCTCATTCTACTAGATTCAATTTCTTTTTCTTAAGGCCTTTGCAGATGGAGTTCACCTGGGTAAAAAACTTGTCATGTCTTCTTTCTTTTTAGTCATTGTCCCTGAGTTTCAACTACTACTACTACTCTCCTCCTCTTCTTTCTTCTTCTGCTTCTTCTCTCCGTCCATCTGCATTTTCTTTTTTGGTTTGTTACAGTACTGAGAGGTTGCACCCAGGGCCTCACACATGGTAGGTAAGTGCTCTACTGCTGACCTGTACCCCTAGTCCCTTTTTTTTTTTAATTTTGAGAGAGTATTTCACTAAGTTACACAGGATAAACTTCACTGGCCTGAAAATCGTGATTTTCCCACTTCAGGCTTCCGACATGCTGGGGTGACAGGCATGCACCATAGTGTCTGGTTCAGATTTTTTTACCTAAAATATTTTTTGTTAATGGAGGACAGTTTAGTAAACCATTTCCTCACTTGTTCATGTACTAAATCTGATATTTTCTGAGATTAGTGTTGTTGTTGTTAGGTGCCATCTAGTTGGATCTGAACCCTATGTACAGCAGAAAGAAACACTCCCCGATTCTGTGCCAGGCACACCATGTTATTTATGTTTAAGCCAATTGTTGCAGACACTGTGTCAATCCATCTAGTTAAGGGTTTTCCTCTTTTTTCATTGACATGGCACTCTCCCAAACATGATGTCCTTCTCAAGGGATTGGTCCCTCATGACAACTTGTGCAAAATACGTAAGATGCAGTCTAGCCATCCTTGCTTCAGAGGAGCACTCTGGTTGCACTTCTTCTAGGACAGATCTGGCAGTTCTTTTGGCAGCTCATGGTATATTCAATATGTCTCCATCACTATAATTCAAAATCATCAATTTTTCTCCTGTCTTCCTTGTTCACTGTCCAGCTTTCACAACCATTTGATGCAACTGAAAATATGATGGCATAAGTCAGGTGCACCTTTGTCTTCAATGTGACATCTTTATTTTTCAATACTTTAAAGAGATCTTTAGTCACAGCTTTTCCCAATGCAATGTGTCTTTGATTTCTTCTCCACTGCTTCCACGGTTGTTGATTATAGAAGCAAGTAAAACAAAATCTTGGACAATTTCAATCCTTTCTTTATTTATCATGAAGTTGACCCAATTGTAAGGATTTTTGTTTTATTGATGTTGAGTCCCAATCCATACTGAAGGCTATATTCTTTAATCTTCATCAGTAAATGTTTCAAATACACTTTTAGCAAGCAGAATTGTGTCATCTGTATAATGCAGGTTGTTAATGAGTCTTCTTCCAATCCTGATGCTGCATTCCCCCTCATAAAGTCCAGCTTCTCAGATTATTTGCTCAGCATAGAAACTGAAGAGATATGGTGAAAGGATACAGCCTTGACACATACCTTTCTCAACTTTAAACCAAGTAGTATTTCCTTGTTCTATTCAAATGACTGCCTCCTGATCCCTGTACACATTCCTCATGACCACAAGTAGGTGGTCTGGTATTCCCATGCTTTGAAGTGTTATCCACATTTTGTTATGATCCACACAGTCAAAAGCATTTGCATAGTCTATAAAACATAGATAGACATCTTTCTGATATTCTCTGCTTTTGGCTAATATCCATCTGACATCAGCAATGATATCCATGTTTCCCTACTCTCTTCTGAATCCTGCTTGATTTTCTGGCAGTTCCCTGTCTATATACTGCTACAGTCACTCTTGAATGATCTTTAGTAAAATTTTGCTTACATGTGATATTAATGACATCATTCAATAGTTTCCACATTCAGTTGGATCCCTTTTCTGAGGAATAAGGACAAATATGGATCTCTTCCAGTCAGTGGGCCACATAGCTATTTTCCAAATCTCTTGACATAAACAGGTAAGCACTTCCAGTGCTGCATCAGTTTGGTAAAACATCTCTACTGGCATTCTATCAATTCCCGGAGCCTTGTGTTTCATCAATTCCTTCAAGGCAGCTTCCACTTTGTCTTTCAATACCATTGGTTCCTGATCATATGCAACCTCTTGAAGTGGTTGGTCATGTACCAATTCTTTTTGGTATACTGACTTTGTGTGTTCCTTCCATTTTCTTTTGCTGTTTCTTGCATCATTAATATTTTCCTTATAAAATCCTTCACTTGCCACTTGAGGTTTAAGTTTTTTCTTCAATTCCTTAAGCTTGAGATACACAGAGCATGTTCTTCCATTTTGGCTTTCTGTCTCAAACTCTTTGCACATGTCATTAAAATATTTGATTTTGTCTTTTCAAGCTGCCTTTTGAAATCTTCTGTTTAGTTCCTTAACTTAATCATGTCTTCCTTTTTCTTTAGCTGCTTGACATTCAAGGGCAAATTTTAGGGTCTCTTTTGACATGTAATTTGGTCTTTTCTTTTTTCCCTGTCTTTTTAATAACCCTTTGATTCCCTAATGAATGATGTTTTTGATGTCATGCCACAACTTGTCTGTTCTTCTATGATTCGTGTCAAATGAATTAAACTTGTTCTTGACATGGTCTCTGAACTCAGGTGGGATATACTCAAGGTCATACCTTGGCTCTGGTACACTTGTTCTAATTTTCTTCAATGTTTGTTTGTACTTGTATATAAGCAATTGATGGTCTGATCCACAGTCAACCCTTGGTATCTTTCTGACATTTGATATTGAGCTTTTCCATCATCTCTTTCCATAGAATTTGGTTTCTGTGGGGTCCACCTGGTGAAGTCCATGTGTATTGTTGCCATTTATGTTGGTGAAAAGATGTATTTTCAATGAGAAGGTCATTGGTCTGACAAAATTCTATCATGTGATCGCCATCATTATTTCTGCCACCAAGGTCATATTTTCTGACTACTGAGCCTTCTTGTTTGTTTCCAACTTTTGCATTCCAGTCATCAGTAATTATCAGTACATCCCGATTGCATGTTTGATGTATTTCAGATTGCAGAAGCTAGTAAAAATATTCCCTATTTTCATTTGTGGCCTTAGTGGTGGGTGTGTAAATTTGAATAATAGTCATATTAACTGGCCTTCCTGGTAGGCATATGGATATTATCCTATCACTGACAGCGTTGTACTTCAGGACAGATCTTAAGATGTCTTTTTTTGATGATGAATGCAACCCCATTTCTATTTTATTGTCATTCCCAGCATAGAAGATCGTATATTTGTCTGACTCAAAATGGCCCATGCTGGTCCATTTTAGCTCACTGATGTCTAGAATGTCAATGTTTATGCACTCTATTTCCCTTTTAATTAACAATTTCTAATTTTCCTAGTTGGGAGAAGGACCTGCCAATTGGGAGAAGGACGCAGCAACCCACTCCCCCAAAACAATCAGCTATTGAAAACTCTATGAATAGCAGAGAAGCACTAACAATAGTGTTTTGTTATGCATTGCATAACAACTTGATGGCCACAACAACAACAACAACAACAACAACAATTTTCCTAGATTTGTACTACATACATTCCATGTTCCAATTATTAATGGATGATTACAGTTGTTTCTCTTCATTTTTAGTCATGCCACATCAGCAAATAGAGGTCCCTGAGGCTTTACTGCAATTACATCCTTAAGATAGACTCTGCTTTGAGGGCGAAAATTTCCCCAGTAGCCTTTTGAGTGCTTTCCAACCTGGGGAGTCTCAGTTTTAGGCACTATATCTGACAGTATTTCTCTGGTATTCATAGAATTTTCAGTGGCTAATTGTTTTGGGAGTGGGTTGCCAGGCCCTACTCCCTAGTCTGTCTTATTCTGAAAGCTTAGCTGAAACTGTCCACCATGAGTGACCCTCCTGGTGTCTGTAATACCAGTAGCATACCTTTCAGCCTCATTGCAACATGCAAAGCTCCCACAGTATGGCAAACTGACAGACATGTGGAGAGAGAGTAGTGTATACAGCATATATCTGAAACATATCAGAAATACTTCATTAATAAAGTATACTTGATTTTAGGCCGGGCATGGTGGCGCACACCTGTAATCCCAGCGGCTCAGGAGGCGGAGGCAGGAGGATCGCAAGTTCGAGACCAGAGGCAGTCTGCGTAATTTAGCGAGACCCTGTCTCAAAAAGTAAAAAAAAAAAAAAAATGGGCTGAGGTGCAGCTCAGTGGTCCAGCACTTGCAGAGCATGCAGGAGCGAGGCCCTGGGTTCAATCCCTAGTACTGAAAAAAAAAAAAGTATACTTGATTTTATAAATGTTTTGCCTAATTGATTTAAAATAAAACATTATTTTTAAATTTTTATTTTAATTTATCAATAGTAATTGCAGATATTTTTGGGAGTACAATGTGATTTTTCATCTATATGTACGTGGAGATTTAATTAATGTAGTTAATACATCCATCATCTCACCAACTTACTTTTTATAGTTATTGTTGTTGTTACGTGCCATCGAGTCGGTATCCAACTCATAGGGACCCTGATAGGGTTTTCAATGGCTGACTGTTTTCGGGATTGCCTTGGGAGTGGATTGCCAGGTCCTTCTCCCATTTTTGCAGTGCTGGGAATTGAACTTGGGACCTCAGAGACTGCAGTGCAGCACTCTACCAACTGAGCTTAATCCCAGCCGATTTAGCTCAGTTGGTAGAGTGCTACTCTGAAGTCTCTGAGGTCCCGAGTTCAATTCCCAGCACTGCAAAAATGGGAGAAGGACATGGCAACCCACTCCCAAGGCAATCCCAAAACAATCAGCCATTGAAAACCCTGTGAGGGTCGCTATGAGTCAGACACGACTCGACGGCACCTAACAACAAGTACTTTTTATAGTAAGAATGTTAAAATATGTTTAAGCAGTTTTGAAAAAACAATGCATTGTTAACTGTGTTTACCACACATGATGTATAATAGATTACTAAAACTTATCCCTCCATTATCACTAACCCTTTGATCAATATCTCCTCTTTATCCATTCCTCCTCTTTCTTACTGGCCTCTGATAACCAATTTTCTACTCTGTATCTGTGAAATCAACTATGTTTAGATTTCACATATAAATGAGATTGTGCAATATTCGTCTTTCTATACCTGGCTTATTTCACCTAGCCTTATGTCCTTCAATTCCACCCTTGTTGGTGTGAATAACAGAATTTCCTTGGGGTTTTTTTTTTTTTTTTGAGTAGTATTCTATTGTGCTTATATACCACATTTTCTTTATCCATTCTTCCAGTTATGAACACTTAAGTTGCTTCTGGGCTGGGATTTAGCTCAGTTGGTAGAGTGCTTCTCTGTAGTCTCTGGCATCCCAAGTTTGATTACCAGCACCACAAAAATGGGAGAAGGACGTGGCAATCCATTCCCAAGGCAATCCCAAAACAATCAGCCATTGAAAACCCTATGAGGGTCGCTATGAGTCAGACATGACTCCATGGGACCTAATAACAACAAGTTGCTTGTTTATCTTGGTTATTATAAATAATACTTCAATGAATGTGCCAGTGCAGAAATTCTTCAACATATTGATTTCATTTTCTTTGGATATATATCTGGAAGTGGGATTGCTGAGTCCTATGGGTGTTCCATATTTAGGATTTTGAAGAACCTCCATACTGTTTTCTAAAATGGCCATGCTATTTTACACTCCCACCAACAGTGCACAAGAGTTCTCTTTTGTTTCTATCCTCTCCAAAATTGTTATCATTTGTCTTTTTGATAATAGCTAGGAATAAACCATTGATTTTTAAATAATATATGTAAGATTTATACAAGGACATTATACTGAAATTATGATGCTATTGGCTGGGCATGGTGGTGGCGCACAC
>VMDO01007235.1:13779-52065 GCA_007922755.1 Pedetes capensis
GGTGTAAAGTAATTCCTAATAATGTATATTTTATAATGTACATATAAGCACATATACTACTCATATACTTCAAAATAAGTTCTATTTTAAATTCAATTGTTCTTACTGTTTTCCTTTCTTTCACTTATAGTGCTAGAAATTTCCTTGGATGCCATGAGGACTATATGATGTACACATGTACATAAACATAAAAAAAAAACCCATGAGATTATGAATACAGCCCCAGGACCAATCTTTCCTGCTTGAAATTGACATGCAAAGTAAGGTTTTCACCTTCGTTTCACCCAGAAGTGTCACAGGTAACTGTGGCATCTCATTCAGGTTTTAGCACAATGGTCAAGTGCCACACAAGTGGTCAAGCATCAAATCAAAATTTTTTGGAAATATTGGTCAAGGACTGAAATGTTCAAGCATGGAATAGTTGGAATGCCAAGGTACCACTGAGTTCTGCTGTCTTAAAATTCTTGTAAATGATCTCCCCTTCTGATTTCCATTGAATTTTCTGAGGCTTATCTTTAACATTTTTGAGGCTCTCTAAAATTAAAGTTAGATGATAACCTCAGCAGTGAATCTAAGACAGTTTATGCCTTCTTTTACTTTACTATTTTTACCTTCCAAATCATTTTTATGTTGCTTTTTATACATTTGAAAGCCCTAGGCTTGAGAAAAATATTTAATTAGACATAGGATTCTATAAACTCAGATTGTTTTTGTTGTTAGTTGCCGTCAAGTCAGTATCCGACTCATAGCGACCCTACATACAACAGGGAAACACCATTGTCAGTGCTTCTCTGCTGTTCATAGGGTTTTCAATGGCGGATTGACTTTTGGGAGTGGGTTTCCGGGTCCTTCTCCCAAAACTCAGATTAATAACATTAAAAGTAAGTTATGCATTCACATGTCTTCAGCCATAGCACCCTGCCATCTGATCCCTCCTGATCTCAGAAGCTAAGCAAGTCTGGCCTGGTTTGTCCTTGGATGGGAAACTGCCTGGGAATACCAGATGCTGCAGGTTAGGGAGAAGGACTCAGCAGCCCATGAAACAATCTGCCGCTGAAAACCCTATGAATAGCACAGAAGCACTTCCATGCCAGGCATGGAAGAATGTTGCGGAGTGTTTTATTTTGTCATACATAGGGTAGCTATGAGTTAGACCCAACTTGACAGCACCTAACAACAACAACAGCAACATACAGTGACACATAACTATCATAGGCACATTGCATGAATATGATAGATTTTGTGGGGAGAAACAACTATGTCTTAAAAAAATCGTAGGTTTTAAATTCTTTGCCTTTTTCTGCCAGGTTAGAAAGATCATTGTAACTTTTCTGGAATTTGTATACTATGAACAGAGTTGTCCATTCTTATATGTTGTTTATGAGCAGCAAATTATTGTCATGGGAATTTTAGTAAGTGAATATGGTTCCTACTGCATTCTTTTCCTAAGAGTTTATGTGTGTTTTTCATTATTAAAAAATTACCATCTTGTTTTGAAGTACCTACCACAATGGAGCCTGCAGCTGTAGCCCTGTGCATCTGATCCCATCAGATCTCAGAAGCTAAGCAGGGTCGGGCCTGGTTAGTACCTGGATGGGAGACCGCCTGGGAACACCAGAAGCTGTAGGCTTGGGAGAAGGACCTGGCAACCCCCTCCCAAAAATCCATCTGCCATTGAAAAACCTTATGAACAGCAGAGAAGCACTGACAATAGTGTTTCCCCTGTTGTACAGAGGGACGCTATGAGTCGGATACTGACTCCATGGCACCTAACAACAACAACCACCACAATGGAGACTTTAGAATACATTATGCAAATATTGAGGCTTCAACTATCTTTCCCAGATCCTTTTAGAATACCATGTCCCACTGATATCAATACCACATGCCTGTTCTGAGGATGTCATATCACTGATTACAAAAGTAGCCATTTCTTGAAATTGTACATTTTATCCTCAGAAACTTTTGATGCACTGTTGAATGATCCACAGAAATTCTAATGCCCTGTTAAATGGAGTTTTTCTTTAAATGAGGCTGGTCTTGGCTGAATTTGGTTGAAGGCCATGAATACCACAGGTATATGTGGGCAGGAATTTCTTTTCTTTTCTTTTCTTTTTTTGTTATATATTACACCATTGTAGTTAATTCTATTTATAACAAACTTGTATTTTGTTTGGTATATGTTAAGGGAACAGCAGGACAAAAATGTTTAAAAACTAAATGGGTTTTGGCAAGGTACATGACCTGAATATTATTAGAGAAGGGAAAATTTTGATGTATACTACTTTTTATGAGAGTCTTGTTCTTCCTAGTCATCTTTTGTATGTGTTGAAGTAGCCTTGTCTGAGAAATTGAGTGGAAAACTTGAGGTCATAAAAAACACAAATTCCTTCCTCTACTTGTTAGATATGTTTATGAAGTAAAATTATTTGTTGAGCTGCTAGTTTTCATTACATATAACATATAACTTAGTTAATTTGCGACATGAATTTAAATACCACTTGGGTGATTGCCCAGGTATGAGGAATCCTTTGGGATTAAGGGTGGATGATAGTGAATTTACAGTAAACTTTGTGGCTAAAAAGAGCCTTTAATTCTTCAGGATACATTCCTAAGTCTGGTTAGTAACTTGTTCATTCTGTTAATAAACAAACTTCAACAGATTCAGAGGTTAGGCTTGAAAAACAAGCCTAAAATTTAGCACTCTTTATCTTAACATTGATCTAATCTTCCTGAGATATGTCTGAAGTAATAATTTTTGCCTCTTCCTAATTCCACAAACTATTGAAATTCCTTAACAAGAGAATCTTTGAAGCATAGATGTAGTCTTGTCAATTCTATCTTTGCTCAAGATTCAAGGAGATTAGAATGGCAATGGGGACAGAATTCTTTCTAATTTATATCATTGTGGGCCCTCTGCACCTTGCTTCTGTGGGAAGAAAAAATTTGTGCTCTTTTGAATGTGACTAATTTATTTTAATTTCATTTTTCTTTAGCATTTTTTTTTCTTGGAGCAAAATTAAAATAACACAAAGAGAGTTGTGTTTTGTTGAATCCAACATTGCTTGGTTTTCATAACATTTATGGTCTGTGGTCTACTAGGGCTATAGCTTTTTTGTGTAAACCTGTCTATACTAAAAATAAACAAGTTGTAGTGGCCAATTATTCTATGTGTGAGTGTAAATGTGAGGAAAGCTCATGGGTCAGTGTGAAGAGAGGGAATGCCCCTCTCTAGTGATCGGGTCAGCAACGTTATTGTAGTTACAGATTCAGACAGCTGAGAAGACAGCAGTAAAATAGTAGAGGGAAGCTAGTGTCAAGTAAGAAGAGAACAGTGGGGTTTGAACAGTGGTAAAAGTATTTGAGGACTCTATAGCAATTCTGGTAGTTAAAATGCTTCAGACAATGACAAAGAGAAAAGTAATACTTCTGTCATAAATCTAGAATGTTTCCAATATTTCTTTTAAAGACATTTATCAGTGATTTGGGTCACCATTGAAATCCAATGTAGAGGGCCAACCACAGAAATTATCTTAAGTAACTCAAAGTGATAGCTCTAAGTTCCTATCAAGGAAATCTCTAGTTTACTATGCAAAGGTACATCATCCTCTCCAGAGACACATGCAGAATTTCTGGTCTGTAGAAAACATTCTTTTGTCTTTAATGGCTAATTCTCTTTAAGACCACACAGTCTGAGGCGATCAAGGGAGATCTTAAGATGCTATGAGAAAAGAAGGCAGGAAAGTGTAACACACAATTCTTCTCTTTGGGCAAAGTCCTTGTCAATAATGATCAAATATGATCTTTTTGAGTTTGAGGACTGCCTGCTCTTGCTCCCTACTACTTCCATTTGTCCCTCCGTTTTTTAGTGATATTGTTGTTCGCTTGTTTTCCCCTGCAATATCCAACATTTGCACATTCCTTAGCTTAGCTCACCACTTCTGGTTAATGACTACTTATACTTGCCAATCAAATCAATGTCCAGTCACCATATGCACACTCTAAACTCTCATTTTGAGGAAATGTGAATAAAGGGTTGTTGATTTGTTTATTGTATCAATAATTATTATTAAAAAGTACAAGTTAGTTCTAAAGAAAAACATTCAAGGCAAATAAATTTTTGGAACTATGTGTCTTTTGAACATTTTAGTTTGATCATAGCTTGATTATTACTATGTAGGTATTATTATGACATGAATATCAAATTACTTTGGGGATATTAACCTGATCACTAAACAATTGTCGGATATCAGAAATAGAAACCAGTTATGGGTTTCAGTATAGCTTACTGCATTTTTAAAAGCTCAATTTTTAGAAGGGCTTTATTTCTTTTAGGCTTAAATATATTAAAATTTTTATATATCTAGTCAAATTTAGCCTTTTAAATACATAAAATTTAAACATAACCTGATTATTATTTACATATTTGAAATTTTCAAGTGCCCAGATTTTTTTCCCGAGTTAAAAATCTGTTTATTTCAGCCATTTATCATATGACATGTTTTTCAGAAATGTGTGTAGTATCATGTCCCTTATTATAGATATTCCACTTTTATTAGTGCAAGCTAACATTGCATTTATTACTTTTTTGGTTGATTGATTTTGGTTTTCAAGAGTGATAGTACTATTTTGCTCATGTTGAATTTATACTGAAGTTTTTCTTTTTAACAGCACATTTGTTCAGTTGGATTTCTTCATTTTGAAGAGATATATGGTTTTTAAAACAATTCAGTACTGAGTCTTAATTTATTTACTCATTTATTCATTTCCTCATTCATTCGTTATCTAGATGTCTATTGTTTTCAAGTACAGAATATAAAAAGTTAAGCCAGAAAGACATTTCACTCTTTACCTCATTTAATTTCGATATGTTTCATGTTGTTATGTTTAATTCATTACTCTTGCTTAGTAGGTCTCAACTCAGGCAAGTCTTGCTCCATGGAACATTTGGCAATGTCTGAAGACATTTTTGGTTGCCAAAATTGGGATGGGGGGTGAAGTTGATCCCAGCATCTAGTCTATAATGACCAGAGATACTACTAAGCATCTATGATGGACAAAAATCCTCCTACAATGCAGAATGATCCAGCCCCAAATGACAATAGTCCTGAGTGATGTACTCCTCAGAACATCTCAGAAGATATATCTCCTAATATTTTATCAGCAAATATAATAAACCTGTACTGTATATCTTTTCTTGAGTAGCTGATAAAAGTTCAAGCACAAATCACAGCAATACAATTCTAGACAATTCAATCTTCTGGTTGAATTTTCTATAGTAATCAATACTCATAGAGCACAGCCTGCAAACAAGCTTTAATTATTTAATGGTACCTGTTCATATTTCTTTTCCTTATGATATCTTAAAAGGCTTTGTCAAATGTCTCCCTAAAATAAAAATTTGTAGTGTTTACCATGTCAAAGAGAAGTAATAATTGGTGTACATCATTCTCTTGTAGAAAGCATGTGAGTCCCCAGTGATCATAATGTTCTCCAGAAATATTTCATAGATGTTCACTTCAGAATCTTCTGAGGGCTGGTATAGAATTTGTTGTTCTGTAAATCCTTTGAAAATATTGGGTTACTTTCCATATGTGAGCAAGTTTTCATTTTGTAAGGTTGTCTATTAATTTCCTATAGTATTTTTCTTTTTTTCCTTTTTCTTTTCTTTTCTTTTCTTTTCTTTTTTTTTTTCTGGACTGGGGGTTGAACCAAGGGCCTTGTGCCCGCATGCTCTGCAAGTGCTGGAACATTGAGCTGCACCCTCAGCCCATTTTTTTTTTTTTTTACTTTTTGAGACAGGGTCTTGCTAAATTACGCAGACTGCCGCTGGTCTTGAACTTGCTATCCTCCTGCCTCCGCCTCCCGAGCCACTGGGATTACAGGCGTGTGCCACCACACCTGGCCTCTATAGTATTTTTCTCTTATCAGTTCCTGCCCTGACTTAGTGCCTAGCTCTATGCTTGGTATAGATAGATATGATTCATATAGGGTCTCCATTCCATACAATCTATTGGCCACACAATCTAATGAAGGGTCTAACCCTTAACAACTAACAAAAGAGAATAATGACAAGTACAATTGTATATCTGTGAATTAACAATAAAAGTCCGTAGATAAAATTTAGGCTTCCTACCAATATCAAGCAAAGTTAGTTAGAGGAGAACATAGTTCAGTAAGTCATTTAAAAAGAAGTGAATTTCAGTAGGTGGAGAAGTCTTTTGGCATTTCATGCATAACTAATTCCACAGAGAAAATGAGAATGGCCTGAAGTTATAGGCTTGTTTGGGATGTATTAGATAATCCAATGAGGCTAACATATGTAGACTGTCAAAATAGTTGAAAATGCAATTGCTGTTGTGACATATCCAGGAATGGATTTGATGGCAAACAAACGATTTGGGGCTTTACTATGCACTATGCCTTTTCATGGGAGAAGGGCCTGGCAATCCACTCCCAAGGCAATCCCAAAGCACCCAGCCATTGAAAACCCTATGAGGGTCGCTATGAGTCGGATACCGACTCGACGGCACCTAACAACAACAACAACATGCCTTTTCATATTATGATCAATAAAGAAGGAAATTAAAACTCATCAATATATTACTCTAATCCTAAAATCAACATTTTTAAGTAGTTATTAGTCTCAAAATTAGAGATATAGAGGTAAGCCAAGATTCACTGACATTAATGGGTTTCCTAAATTCATATAAGTTTTGAAGATAGCTTTTAAAACTAGGTTTATCTAACTTAAAGGCTGAACATTTGATTAGATTTTCTTTATAGGAAGTCAGTTTTGGTTAGAATGGTTGGGTAAACTAGGCAAATATTTAGAGCCAAGTGAGAAAAGACCACATTGTTATTTCACATACAAAGATGAAGGAATGCTTCAATGTTGAAGTTCATTTTTTATATATTTAAGTATATTTAATTGAAGTAAATTGATCCAAAATCTACCCATTAAAAAATAGTTTGGATTCCATGTTGGAGAAAACATCAGGTAAAGTTTAGGATAGCAACAGCAGAGAAATTTGGAGAAAGAACATTTATTTTTTATGTCAGCTCTTATATTCAAATGTTTTCACTCCTAATAAAGTAACATTCAGTCTTAAATGAATACAATAGCACATGATTATAAAAACTTTTGAATAAACAGTGGAATTTGGAATCAGGACACCTGTAAAAGATGGTTGTGTATACTTTGGGAGAATTTTCCCAGATGCCTCTAAAGATAATCCATTGGAAGACAAACTGATAAATATATGGCTACAACTGCTTGATAAGTATTCACTTAGAAATGAATTTGAACAGTAATGTGATGTGCAATAGACTAGCATATGCCTGGATTTAGTGTAATAATTGCTACTCAAGTCATCCTTTCTTTACATATGTCCACTAGTGTAGTAGCCAGCCTTTAAATGGCATCCTTGTTGTTAGGTACCCTCAAGTTGGGTCCAACTCATAGTGGCCTTATGTACAACAGAATGAAATATCACCCAACACTGTGCCATGTACACAATTTTTTTTATGTTTAATCTCATTGTTGCATCCACTGTGTCAATCTGTTTGAGCATCTTCCTTTTTTCTGCTGACCTGCCTCTCTCCCAGACATCATGTCCCTCTCCAGGGATTGGTCCCTCTTGACAACATGTCCAAAATATGTAAGACACAATCTAGCCACCTTGCTTTCAAAGACCACTTTTTTTGCACTTCTTCTAGGACAGATCTTTTGGTTCTTTTTGCCATCCTTGGCATATTCAATATTTGTCTCCAGCACTATAATTCAAAAGCATCAATTTTTCTCCTGTCTTCCTCATTCACTGTCCAGTTTTGTAAGCATATGAGGCAACTGAAAACACCATAGCATGAGTCAGGTGCACATTCATCTTCAACATGACATCTATACATTTTAACACTTTAAAGAGGTCTTTTACAACAGCTTTTCCCAGGGCAATGTGTCTTATGATTTTGTGACTGCCGATTTCATAGGTGTTGATTGTAGAATGAAGTAAAACAAAATCTTGGACAATCTTAGTCTTTTCTCCATTAATCATGAAGTTGCTTCCTGACCTGGTTGCTAGGATACCCCACATATCTGTCAACTTGTTGTGCTGTGGGAGCTTGCATTTTGCTGTGATGCTGAAAGATATGCCATTGGTATCTTAAGATACCATCAGGGTCTCCCATGATGGACAAGTTTCAGCTGAGCTTCAAGATTAAGACAGAGTAGGGAGATGGACTCTGCAGCCCACTCCCAAAATAATCAACCCTTGAACATTCTATGAATATCAGAGAAGCACTGTCAAATGTAGTGCCAGAAAATGAGGCCCCTAGGTTAGAAGGTACTCAAAAGATGACTGGGGAAGAGTGATCTCCTCAGAGTAAGGGTCAACCTTAATAGTAGGAATGGAATAAATTCCCTGAGACCTCCAGTTGCTGATGTGGCAAAACTCAAAATGAGAAGAAACAATTGTAAGCATCCATTAATAACTGGAATATGGAATGTATGTAGTATAAATCTAGTAAAATTAGAAGTTGTCAAAAATGAAATGGAGCACATAAACACTGATATTCTAGGCAGCAGTGTGGTAAAATGGACTGGTATTGGCCATTTTTAATCAGATAATTATATGATCCACTATTCTGGGAATGACAAAGAGAAACGAGGGTGTATTCATCATAATAAATAGCACCCAGTGATTCTAAATGCTTCCTGATATGCATGCACTTACTTGCATTGTCACCTTCCACAGTAAATATGGCTGATCTATGTAACACAAGGATATTTAAGAAATGACTGTTTTTAATTTTTGAGACTAGTCATAAAAGACACTGCTGCTTCAGTTCTGCTCTTTCTAGATCAGTTGCTTTGCATGGAGCCAGCTTCCATGTCCTCAGTACATTCAGAAAATCCTGTGGAGAGGTTTATGTGATAAGGCACCTAACAGCAACAACCATTAACTGGCAGTAACTTACTAGGCATGTGAGTTAGCCTCCTTGGAAATGACCCCTCTACCCGAGTCAAACCTTAACATGACTGCCACCCTGGCAGATGTTTTCTCTACACACTCATAAGAGTAAGAGACCCTGAGCCAGAAACACCCACATAAGCCACTAACAGATGCCTGACATACAAACTGTAAGCTTATAAATGTTTCTTATGTAAGCTGCTGAGTTTGAGGGTAATTTGTTATGCAGGAATAAATAACTAATGTTGTTGTGCTTTCGAGATGGGTCCAACTCATACTGACTCAATGTACAGGAGAAGGAAATAATCTCCGACATTGTGCCATGCCTGTCACTATTGTCAGTGTTTCTCTCCTATTTATAGGGTTTGCAATGGCTGATCGTTTCGGGAGTGAGCTGTGGCATCCTTATCCTGAGCCTATAGCACTCGGTATTCCGAGGCAGTTTCCCATCCAAGGACTAACCAGGTCCTACCCTGCTTAGCTTCCAAGATCAAATGAGATTGGGGGCCAGGGTGGAATGGCTGTAGATATATAACTAATACAACTCACCTGATGGTTCAGATTAGAAACTTGCACAGAGGTGTTCATTTTCTTTTGAAATGGTTTCTCTAGAAAATGTCAGGTTTACATTTTATGTAGAAAATATCTCAGTTCAATCAACAGTCTCCTAACTATTTCAAACTGTTTCTGAATAACAATAATAATGCCATTTACTAAAGTGTTATTATTGCTTAAATTTCATTATGTTTTATGTGATGATTGATTTAAAGTAAAAATATTATTCTTATGTTTAGAAAATGTGGTTCCTATTTTCTTGTTATTCTAACCATAATATTGTGGATATTTCTACACAAGTCTCATAAATAGACACTGAATGGCTTCTTCATTCTTATGGGTCCTTTTTGACTTATAAATTATTTAACCTTTCTTTTTCTTGGGTTAGGCCCAGACCATGGTCTGTATTACACATTAGAAAAATGAGGATGCTTTCTTTGTGCTATGCCTAGTATAACATATGTAATGCTTCTGATGTAGCTTACTACTTAGTTGTTGTCGTTAGGTGCCATCAAGTCAGGTCTGACTCATAGTGACCCTATGTATAACAGAACAAAACAGTCTCCAACACTATGCCATACTCAGCACTATTATCAGTACTTCTCTGCTATTCTTAGGGATTTCAATGGTGGATTGTTTCAGGAGTGGATTGCTATGTAATTCTCCCTAGACTACAGCACCTGGTGTTCCTAGTGGTCTCCCATCTAAGTAGTAACCAGCTGACCCTGCTTAGCTTCTGAGATAAGGTGCTAGAATGATATGGCTGCAGACATCTCATTACTTTAGAATGATTCTAAAAACAACAACACATGTGGGAACACACGGGCACGTGCGAGCACACACACACACACACACACACACACACACACACACACACACACACGGCAGAGGAAGAGGCACTGTATATTATCCCAGCTTAGATTTTGTTTTAGAAATAACCATCATTTGAGTCCAAGGAGATAAATATTATTATGGAAAATGTCAAGAAATTAAAGCCATCAATAATGTTGTTGTTGTTAGGTGCCATCCACTTGGTATCCGACTTATAGTAACCCTATGTACAACAGCAAAACACCATTGTCAGTGCTTCTCTGCTAGTCATAGGGTTTTCAATGGCGATATCATTTTTGGGAGTGGGTTGCCGGCCCTTCTCCCAAGCCTACAGTATCTGGTGTTCCCAGGTGGTCTCCCATCAAAGTACTAACCAGGCCCGACCCTGCTTAGCTTTCGAGATCTGATGGGATCGGATGCCACAGGGCTATGGCTGCAGGCACCATCAACAATAAGTGAGTAGTATTCTGACAATTTTTGGGAGAAATATTTTAAAAATCTATAATTAGTACCAGGCACAGTGGCTCATGTTTGTAATCCCAGCAACTCGGGAGTAGAGGCAGGAGGAGGTGAAATTTGAGACCAGTTATGCACTCTGCATAACTTAGTGAAACCCTGTCTCAAAAAGTAAAAAAAAAAAGGGGGGTCGGTGGGCTGGATGTGTATCTCAGTGATAAACTGCTGCAAAGCATGCTAGTGCAAGGCTCTGGATTCAATCCCCTAGTACCACAAAAAAATTATAATTAAGGCCTTAATTTTAACAAAAAGAAAAATTTGATATGGTCTGAAATGAAAATTTTTTCTCTGTAGACTTTGGTTGGCATCATAGCTGAGGAGGGTATGATAGTAGTGGAGTGAGCTATTTCATCCAGTCATCATAATTACTGGTGCCGAAGCACTCACAATATGTAGTATGGGAAAGAGTAAAAAAGCAGCAAATGTTGGCATCTCTTACCTGAAGACATGTCCCCTGTGTGTTGGCTCTTGCAGCACTCTACTCACGATGTTGCAGTGGGCTTGTTCCATTCTGCATGTTGATTGGAAACAGATCTATGGTGCAGCATCAGTGCCTATTCTTTGGTTATTACTAATGATGAAACACCAGTAAAATAGGAAGATAGATAAATGACAGTATGACAGTACACCTATCTAATGAGATGAAAATTAAAGAGTGTCAAATTGTTTTAGACATTTCTATTTGCGGGTGTTAAATTATACTTTCTGCTCCAAGTCCTTTCCCCAGAAAGGATTGATGCACAAAAAAGGTATTGTCATTAGGCAGCTTGTGAAATCTAAAGATGGTCTATATGCCTCTCTTTGTGGGAGATGAGCTGCCTACGGCCCTGTCAATAAAAGCCCTATAATAAACCACTATCAACAGCAATCCAACAATTTTCTGTTTGCTCTCTTACACAAACCTCACAGTCTTTCTTTGTAGTCAACCTAGAAATGTCATCTTGCTGGTTGACATAACCCTTAAACAGTACAGAGGTGTAGAAACAAATTTCTCCTACAGGGTTCTTGCTGTTTCACCATGGACCTGACTGGCAAAAAGAAAAATTTTGCATGTCTTTATTTTCTTCTGAACCACAGATGAGAAGAACACTCATTAATCCTGTAAGCAATTTAGTACCAAATGGGATAGAATTTATTCTATTAGTCAACATGTATTTATTGAGTCTCTATAATATGTAAAGGGCTGGGATTTAGCTCAGTTGGTAGAGCACCATGCTGCAGTCTCTGAGGTCCCAAGTTCAATTCCCAGCACCGCAAAAATGGGAGAAGGGCCTGGCAATCCACTCCCAAGGCAATCCCGAAACAGGCAGCCATTGAAAACCCTATGAGGGTCTCTATGAGTCGGATACCGACTCAACGGCACCTAACAACAACAACAATAATATGTAAAGCTCTGTGGATTTAGGAAGGAAAGATTATATGTAGTTTTCCTTGTTTTAAAGTTTCAGGATGCCAGGCGCAGTGGTGCATGCTTGTAATCCCAGCAGCTTGGGAGGCGGAGGCAGGAGGATTGCAAGTTTTAGACCAGAAGCAGTCTGTGTAATTTAGCGAGACCCTGTCTTTCAAAAAGTAAAAAAATGGGCTGAGAGTGCAGCCCAGTGTTCCAGCACTTGTAGAGCATACAAGTGCAAGGCCCTAGGTTCAACACCCAGTATTGAAAAAAAAAAAGTTTTAGGGTGATGGAAGAGACATACTATAAATCTAATTAAGCATTGAAAATGCAAAAATTTAGGATACTGTGTGAGTAAACAGGGCTGGGGTTTAGCTCAGTTGGGAGAGCATCACTCTGCACTCTCTGAGGCTTTTAGTTCAATCCCATGCCCTGAAAAAATGGGAGAAAGACGTGACAATCTACTCCTGAAACAATCAGTCATTGAAAACTGTATGAGGGTCATTATGAGTCAGATCCAACTCAACAGCACCTAACAACAACAACATGTGAATAAATGACAAGGGAAAAAAAAACTAGGCTCAGAGATTCCAATTTATTGATATTAAGTCAGTGCTACCTCTTTTTTGTTTGCTTTTATATGTACATTGGAATCATGATGGAATGGTGATATGACAGATTGGAATACGCCAGTTGATATGGTTTATATCACCTGTAATGATAAAGAATAGCATCACTGGAAATGTCTATCCAAATCAAGAGATACTGAAGCTGCCTTCAATAACAGTTTTAAGAATAATTCTCAAAGTTGCCTGCACATTAGAATTATCTGGGGAGCTTTAAAAAATCTAATGCGTAGGTTACCTCCCCTACCACACACAAACAACAACAACAACAACAACAACAACAACAACAAACCAATTAAAACAGAGTCTCTAGAGGGGGGACCCAGACACCACTATTCTTTTAAACTCCCCAACTGATTCTAATGTGAAGCCAATTTAAGAACTACTGAGTTATATAGACTTTGCAGATTTTTCTGAAATTTGCTACCAGGACCTTTAGCTGCCAATTCACCACTTTCAGAGGAAAATAAAGGACCCGATGCAAAAAGATTCTTTGCCATCTAAAGGAACTTTAAACTTCACTTTAAAAAAGTATAATTACATAGCAAAATGCACAGATCTAAAGTGTAGAGTTCAGTGAGTTTGGACAAAGAAAATACCTGTGTAAGCAATACAGCAGTTGAAATACAAGACATTCCATCACCTTAGAATATACCCTAGTGTCCCTATTCATTCTTTACCTTTCCACACTAGAGACAAAAATTATTCTACTTTGTATTTCATAGATTCATTTTGGCCATTATAGGACTTCATAAAATGGAGTTGTATGGTATGTACTCCTTTGTTCTAGCCTTTTCCATAAGTGTAATGTTTTTTGATGTTCATCCCTGTGGTTTGGAAGTATGAATAGTTCTTTTCCTCTTTATTCCTGAGTGTCCATTGTATGGACATACCACAATTTATTCTTCTATAGATGGACATTTGGCTTTTTTCCAATTTTTGTTACTGTAAATAAACCTCAGCGACCATTCCAGCACAAGTTTACATGGACATTTGTTTTGATTTCATTTTTATAATTAGCCGAGAGAGAAATTTCTAGATCATAGGATAGTCACATCTTTAAGAAATTGCCAGTGTTCCAAAGTGGATGTATATTTTATACTCATGCCAACACTGGATAGAGAGCCTAGCTGCTCTGCATCTTTTCCAATCTTTGGTGTTGTAAATTTCTTTTAACTGCCCTTTTAATTGTAGCTATTCTCTCATGTGTGTAGTAGTAAGTAACTGTGGTTTTATTTGCAGTTTCCTGGTGACTAACAATCCTGGGCCTCTTCATGTGTGTCTATTGGCTATTTGAATAACCTTTTGGTGTGTGTGAAGTGTCTGTATAAAATTTCCCCATTTTTGTATTTGGTTGCTATTTACTATTGATATTTATGAATTCTTTAAATAATCTTGATGTTACTCATTTTTCTGATGATATATCATGAATAATTTTCTCTCAATCTGAGATTTGCTTTTTCATTTTCTTCATATCTTTTGATTAATATCAGTTTTAATTTTGATGAAGAATAGTTCATATTTTCTCTTTTATACTCATTGATACTTCTGTCTCTAGGAAATTTTTGCCTATCTCTAGGATACAAAGATATTTTCCTCTTGGAGCATATTTATTTATTTATTTATTTGGCTTTTATGGTTAGGTCTGTAATTCTAATAGAATTAATTTTGTGTGTGATGTTAGGAATGAATCAAGTTTCTATTTTTCTTTATCTAGTTTTCAACATCCAATGGTCCAGTGTCACTCAGTTAAAAAATTCTTGCTTCTCTCTTGAATTACTTAGGAAACTTTGTCGAAAAAACATTCATTGTATATGTAAACTTCTATCTAATTTTTATTCTCTCTCATTGATTTATTTTCTGTCATTATGAAATATTCTATTCATCACTGTACCTTAATAGCAAATACTGAAATTGAATAGTGTGAGCTTTCAACTTTATTCTTCTCCAGATTGTTCAGACAATTTGAGATAAGATTTTCTTTCTTTCTTTTTTTTTTTTTTTTCAGTACTGAGTGGCTGAGTCTAGGCCTCACACATACTTTTTGGATGCACTCTGAACTGTACCTCTGGCCTTTTTAAAATTTTTTAGCTTGAGGCAGGATCTCACTAAGTTCGCAGGCTGCCCCAGTCCTCAAACCTACTATCATCCTGCCTCCACCTCCCAAGTTGCTAGGATTACAGACATGTTACGACCATGTCCAGCGATTTTCATATAGGTTTACAAATAAGTCTATTGGGATTTTGATCTGAAATATGTTATAAATCGTTTAAGGAGAATATCATCTTTATAATATTGAAACTACCAATAATATTGAATCTTTTCAATAATATTTTGTATTTTTATGTCTTTTGCTGAAATTATTTCCAGGTTTCTTTTGTTGTTGTTGTTTTTGATACCATTATAGGTAAAATGAATTGTTGAGTCATATCTTTTGTTTGTTACTTATGATTTTTGTATTTGATTGTTTACCTTGCATCCTTGATAAATTTACTTTTTGTATCTAGTGGGGAATTTTTCTTTTTGTGTGTTGTGTCAATTACTTTGGATTTTATATATAGCCAATTATATAATCAGTAGGTAAAGGTTCATTTCCTTTTTAATGATATTTGTCATTGATTTCTTTTTCTTGCCTTATTTCCTTGAATAGGCTCACATATGCAAAGCTGAATGGAGCGGAAATGGTGTGCATAAGTGTTCTACCTTACCTATGATTTTTAATTTTAAAATTACAAGTTTTAAACATTTAGAGTGAATATTTCAACACTTCACTGTTAACTTTGTAAGCTGCAAGTTTTGCAGATTGTTACATTTATTCTTAGTATCCTGGCAGGAGTTTGTTTTGTTTTGTTTTGATTTTTGATTTTTGACACAGAATCTCTCTGTAGCCCAGGTTGTCTTGGGACTTGCTATGTAGATCAGGCTGGTTTGAAGTTATGTTGCTCCTCCTGCCTCAGCCTCCTGAGTGCTGGAATTATAGGCATGTACCAGCATGCCCATCCTGACAGGCTTTTAAAATCACAAATGAACATGAATATAATCAAGTACTTGTTTGAACGTTTTTGAAATAACCAAGTGATATTTTTTTCAGTATTACAGATAAAGATTTATAGTGTTAATTTTATTTTTTAAAATATTCAAGCTGTTTTATGACTCTGGATTGTGCCTATTTTCTTACCACAAGGAATTAAGTGGTTAAAGTAGAACAAAACAATACAAAAAACAACAAATATTTTGAAAGTATGTGTGACTGAATGAACTGAACTGAGCTTCAACTTTCCAGATAGTAAGTGTCTCAGCAGGATATATCACAGACCTGTTTCTGCACTAGGAATGTGTGAGACTTATGTATGGACTATACATTTTATAGACACCTTTTTATCTGAAAAAACTATGATTCGTACTAAAATAATATACCAGGAATATATTGGAAAAAGCTGGATTTAAAGTGAAGATACTCATATTTTGGAGAAGGACCTGGTAACCACTCTTAAAACAATCTTGAAAACAATCAGCCACTGAAAACCCTATGAATGTCAGAGAAACACTGACATAGTGCTAGGTATGACACAGTATTGGGGAGTGCTTTGTTCTGTTGTACATAGGGTTGCTGTGAATTGGACCTGACTTGATGGGACCTGACAACAACAGCATTCATTTATTAAGTATCAAAGATATTTATGTGAAGCATTTTGCACCTTTCCGGTTCCTGGCTTTTCACAGCCCAGTCTGCACATTGCAGGTTTAGGGATCCAGGAATTCTCACTAAAATTTGTTCATTTTTCAATTTTATAGTCATTTGCATTTAGAACCTACAGAATTTCATCATAATGTCAAAAGGATCTATTAGCCAATTAATCTTGTTTCATGTGGATCAGTATGTGTTTGATCTGAATTGTTTGTAAATGTTCTGGATTCTTGCTGCTTGGAATTACTTAAGTTGTAGCAACAAAATAGAGGAGAAGGTAGACTCAAATTAGACTTTATATTGTCTTATTTCTCTGCTATACATGCCAAATGGGGCTGGGATTTAGCTCAGTTGGTAGAGCGCCATGCTGCAGTCTCTGAGGTCCCAAGTTCAATTCCCAGCACGGCAAAAATGGGAGACAGGCCTGGCAATCCACTCCCAAGGCAATCCTGAAACAGGCAGCCATTGAAAACCCTATGAGGGTCGCTATGAGTTGGATACTGACTCGACGTCACCTAACAACAACAACATACATGCAAATACACACAGAAGCATCTATCATTGGATTTAAAATCCCCACGAGTCTTAACTTGACCAAAGAGTAACATAATTAGAAACTTTTATAATTATTGTAGTGTAAAAGAATAAGATGAATCTGAGTTCATTAGCTACTTTCTTAATCTAATACTCTACATACTGTCATTTAGACTCATTGAAACCTTATTATTGTTGGTTCATTTCTGTTTGCTATTAAGCAGTGATTGATATAAAGCTTTGAAAGCTGTTTTCTGGGAGCACATAAAAATATTCAAATGGATCATACATAGTAACTATTTGTCATTTCAATTGCTTGATAATTTTATTTATTATGTTTTAGATATAATTTCGTTATAATCTTAGAAATACTGCAATGAAATTATCCAAAGATCTTTCCTAGGTGTCAAGAAAGATCGATTTATCAATATGAGGGTATGATGTTATGTAATGTACCTTTAATTATTTTGCTTTGATATAGCTTCAGAATCTGTTTTATTCTATTTTCAGGTCTGTTTTGATATCTTTCATTTTATATGAAAAGAGATGGAGATATTAGATTATTTTTCTGTGTCTACAATATGATTATGAATCTAAAGGATAGAGAATGGAATATCAAACAATTTAAAAATAAGCAAAAGATTATATTAGGAAACACATTTTTGAAAAGAGCCAAGAAATGCCTCTTAGGGAAATAAAGCAGAAATGTTACTGAGTAGCATTTTCAATTAGGAAAAATCAGTAGAGATGCCAAATGACAGAACAGGCCCTAATAAACTACTTTACATTGCAAGTTCTGCTTTATGATAATATTAAATATTACCAATTGTCGTTAAGCTAAATATTCTTATCAAGATAACAATATATACAAAAATCAGTAGCATTTCTATATAATAACAAACTATATGAAAAAGAAATCAAGAAAACTATTTTATTTATAATAGCTACCTAAAAAGGAAAAAAAGGGAGAAAAAGAAACACACAGAATAAAAACTTAGGAATAAATTTATCCAATTAGGTGAAAGCCTTGTACATCAAAACCCATTAATCATTGATGAAAGAAATCAAAGTCACAAATAAATGGAATGACATCCCACGCTCATGAGCTAGAAGAATTAACATTGTCAAAATGCCATAGTACCCACAATAATGTGTAGATTTGATGAAGTCTCTATCAAATTCCAAAAGTACTTTTTACAATAATAGAAAAAAAAAACAATTCTAAAATCCATGTTGAACCAGAAAGACCCTGAGTAACCAAAGTGATCTTGAGCATACAAGACAAAGCTTGAGGGATCACACTACTTGACTTCAAAATATATTATGAAGCCATAGTAATTAAGACACCATGCTCCTGGCATAAAACTGACACACAGTTCAGCGAGATAGCATTGAGAAATCAGAAATAAATCCACATATTTATAGTCTTTTTTTTTTTTAACAGTACTGCATGGTTGAACCCAGGGTCTTGCACATGTTGGGCAACTGCACTACTAATGTGTTGTATCCTCAGCGCCCTTTTGATTTTTTATTTTTGAAGCAGGGTCTTGCTAGGTTGCACAGGCTGCCTCTGGCCTCAAATTTGTGATCCTCCTCTCTTGACCTCCTGTATCACTGGGATTACAGTGGGTCATGATGCTTAGCTTAATTAATTGATTTTTTTGTTGTTGTCTGTTTTGCCAGAATACAAAATGAAGAAAGTCAGTCTTTTCAATAAATGGTATTGGGACAACTAGATATCCATAGACAAAATAATGAAATTAGACCTAAATCATACACAATATAAGAAATGACTTGAAAATTGATTGAAGACTTTTAATGTAATGCCTGAAACTGTAAAAGTACTAGAAGAAAATGACAAAATTTCTATGGCATTGGTCTGGACAATGCTTTATTTGATGTGTACCCAAAAGCATAGGTAACAAAAGCAAAAACAGGCATCAAACTAAAGAGCCTCTGCACATCCAAGTAAACAATCAACAAAATGAATTGTCAACCTACAGAATGGGAGAAAATATATGCAAACATTACTAATATAAAGGGTTAATATTTAAAATATATAAGGAATGTAGCACCTTAATAACAAGAAAATAACCTAATTAAAAATGATCAAAGAATTAAAATAGATATTTCTCAAAGTAATACATACAAATGGCCAGAAAGGTAAATGAAGAAATGCTCGACATCGCTGGTCATCAAAAACAAATGCAAATTAAAAACCACAATGTGATATCACCTCACACCTGATATAATGACTAATACCATAATGGTAAAAGATAATTGGAGATGATGTGGAGAAAAGGGAACATTTGTGCACTGTTGGTGTGAATATAAATTAGTACAGTCACTATGGAAAGCAGTATGAAAGTTCCTCAAAAAATTAAAAGTGATCAAGCAATCCTATTACTGGCTATGTATCCAATGAAAATGAAACAATCTGTTAAAGCGGTATCTTCACACCAATGTTCATTAAGGTATTATGCACAATGGCCAATATATGGAATTAACCTAGGTGTTCATCAATGGATGAACAGATAAAGAAAATGCAATAGGTACACTTGATAGAATGCTATTCAGCCATTAAGAAAAAGAAAGTCTATCATTTTCAATAACATTCATGAACCTAGAGGACTCAAGAGAAGTAAACAAGGCACAGAAAGACAAATATCACATGATCTTACTTACATGTGGAATCTAAGAAAGTTGAGTTCTTAGAGGTAGAGAGTAGAATGGTGGTTAGCAGAGTAGAGGTTCTGAGAGGAAATTTGACAAACATTAATCAAAGAATCTACATTAATATAAAGGGCAGGAGGAATAAATCCAAAAAATCTGTTACATACATGATCACTATAGTTAATAACAGCACATATTTTTGAAAATTACCAAGAGAATAGATTTTAAGTGTTCTCACTACAAAAAAGAACAAGATGTAATACATATGCAATTTATCTTAATTAGTCATTACAATGTATACATATTTCAAAACAATGTATTACACATGATACATATATACTATTTTATCTTTCAATTTAAAAAAAGTTAAAAACAAAACAAAACAACTAGACAGAGTTGGCAAAAATTGTAGAACCACTGATTTCCTGAAATATTAACTAATAACTGCCAAGAGAGATGCTTACTGATTGTCAGAGGTCAGATATTTATGTGAGAAAGATTTTCTTCAATATCAATGAAAAAATTGAGTAGGCATTGAGAAAACTCTGTGGAACTTTATAACAACTTTTGATTCTTAAGTGTTATTCATGCATATGTAGAGTAAGCATTTCTTTTTTCACAGAGACATTACGTATTACAGTTACTAATTTTCTTTTCTAGTCTCTTTCTCATACCATCTTCTCAAGAAAAAAAATAGTGGCTCTTTTTTGTGTGTAATTCACATACCTGAAAGTATCAAAATACATATTTACATAGAAGAAAATAACAATCTGAATAAACATATTAGAAATGTGTATGCATCAACAAATTGTAGTGGCTGGGGAATACAATGTGTGTTTGACCCTGAACACTGTTCTTGTTAAAAGATGGAATTAATTCAGCTAAAGCAGTGTATACAAATTATGTGGAACTTTTTATGGTAGATTGGATATTTTTACTTAAGTAAAATCAACAAACACCAATTAACACCTAGTATGTTGGTAATTTAACTCACAACGAACTCCTCACATGAAATAAACTATGGTCATCCAAAGTAGGGTCCAGTAACCAATATCAGCAACAGGAGGGAGCAGGGTCCTTGATCTTTGAATCAGAAACTGCATTTTAACAAGATACCTAGGTGTTTTGTATGCACTAAAATTTGATAATTGACCTTTTTTTAAAAAATTTGCACTAGAGAAGATATTAAAGCTTTCTACTCAAATCTCAAAGCTTCCTCATCAGCTCAGTTTTCAGCAAAATTAGAGAGTTTGTGCAATTTATTTACTTTGTAAAAATTTTTTTAGCTTGCCCTATTTCAAAAGGGAAATGAGGCCTCAGGGAGTAATGAGCTTTTACTTTGAGGAAAAAACAAGGGTTCACTCTCAGAGCAGAAGAAGTCAGGGACCCAAAGGTCAGAGAAAATTTGTGCTTACTTCCCATCCCAAATCTCTGCAACATGATTCATCATTTGGTTCAAGAACATATTTCCACATCCTTGGTAGCAGAGGCAATCCCCAGGCTAAGAACTGATTGTGATCCATTTATAGGTTGTGATTTGAAACTTTGGATGTATTTCCCCATAAAAAATATGTTATACTTGGTAGGTAGATTCTAAGGCAGTCTGCAAAAGCTATTTAATTTACAATGATGTGAGACATAGAATGTTAGGAAGAACTAGAGAAAAGTATACATTAAGGTTCAAATTTTGGCTCTACTGCTAGCCAACAGTTATCATAAGCAAGTTATTTTATCATCTGTACAATAAATATAAAAATAATTACCTCACAAAATCTTTGTAAGAAGTGAAATATGTATTAAGTCACTTGCTGTTGAATTAAGTCACTCTGCATGATTGGCTGCAAAATAAGAGTTTAAAATAAATTCCTTTATCTAATACTGGTGAGTATCGGTAGATACTTGATCCATGGAGAAAGGGAGTAAGATTCTGATATCAAAACTTGCTTAGAGAAATGATGCCTTGCAAAGTAAGAAAGTCTATATATAGGACTCACCAGAAATTGGGGAAAGGATGTTCTAGGCAAAAGTTGTGATCTAGATTTATAATGTGTATGTGTTGCTGAGGAGAAAGGAAAGTGTTCGATGGCTTTGTGTAAAACTAATGATGACATTTGCCTTTCTTTTCCTGTCCAAATTTTCTCACTTGTTTTCATCTATTTTGATATTGCTGACCTACATCAAGCACATAATAAGACCAATAAGAAGCAAAAGATAGGGTTGGATGAGATGCATAGCAGTCTCCATTATAATACAAAGCAACAAGGAAAAGATAGGGAAAAAGAAAGCAAAAATGAAGGTTAGAGCCTTGGAGGGAGAAAAAGTCAATGTCTGTGGCCTGCCCATGATCAGCAATGAATATCCTTGTGTTGGATATAGTACAATAAATGATAAAGCCTTAAGATTGACATGGGTAATATACCTGCTATGTTCTTAGCTGTCACTTTGTGATGAGTAGCCAATTTAACATTCCACTTCAATTTGAACTAAAGGTGACTCTGGTCAGGGATTACATTTTATGTTATTTTGATTTTTAATAGTCAGCTTTTATTTTCTTTTGGTGTCTCTGTGGCTATCTTTTATTGATGATGCCAGTTAAGCAAACCCAAATTGTGTCTTCATTCACAGAGCCAAGTGGAGAACTGAGGCAATCATCCTCATTTCAGTCATCCCAGAGTAAGGAATTTGGCTCACAGTGGAAGTGTCTTATTTTGATTGGCATTTGATATTTTCCTTTGTTTTCTCTTAGGTATGAGAATATGGCATTGTAGACAGCACTAAGGTGGAAATGCCTGTCCATTTCCTTAGCCAATAGAGTGAATTGGAAAATGAAATATATAATTTCATATATCAAATTATAGTGAGAGATCTGTACATCCATGGAATCAATAAAATTTGATAATGGTCAAGGAAAGCATCTAAAACAAGTAGAATTCCATTAACTTTTTAAAAATATATTTGAATAAAAACATTGAAATTCTTTTGGCCAACATTTAAGAAATTAAAATATTATTTATAATTTTATCTGATAGTATGAATGAACATGCATAGATTATATCATATCTACATGAAGAAAAATTGCAGTAAGGGTATGTGTGTTTTTTCCCATTACTCTTACACAGTTTTCTTCTGGACAGTATTTGAGATACGAACATGTTATTTTGTGACACCAAAATATATAGTACTCAAGGAAATATAATTAGAGTTTATATTTAGTGTATTTGCATTAAGGAAGCACTTCAATCTATATTTTTTTAATTATTTATTGTGACTATGTGAAGTAGGCTAATATGTATGATATTCCTCTTTTTATATATGAGTAAAGCTCAGAAAAGTTTAGTGACTCACCTAAGGTTACACAGCTGCTCTACAATGGATCTAAATCTCAGATTTTCTGTTTTCTAGTTCAGTTCCATATATATATATATATATATATATATATATATATATATATATATATATATATATAGTGTGTGTGTGTGTGTGTGTGTGTGTGTGTGTGTGTGTGTGTGTGTGTTACTTGGGAGTTGAATTGGAGGTTGAAGCCAGGGCTCATATGTACTTTATGAGTGCTCTAATACTGGGCTGGGCTGGGATTTAGCTCAGTTGGTAGATGTCGGGGTTCAGCTCAGGCCCAGCAGAGGTCAGAGCCTTGCCCTGACACCAAGTGGGTATCGGGGACCCACTGGACCTGGTTGGTGTAGTGACCGGAGGTGCAAAGAAGGACCTCGGGAGACCTTCTGGGGGAAACAGGAGAGGGAAAGTTTATTGGGTTACTCCCCAAGTGGGGTGCAACCAGCAAGCAGCCCTTGTCAAGTACTCAAGTGCTAGCTCTAAGCCTGCAGCATTCTATGCTGCACTGGTGGTACATCTCAGTCCTAAAGGCACAGCTACAAGCAGTCAGTGTTACGTTGGGCTGGAGGTCCGGTGGTCTTGACTCTTTTGCTCGCCTTCTCTGCCTCCCTCCTTCCCAAGGATGGGAGGAATTGGAGGCTCTTCGTGGCTTGCTTGTAGTCTTTGGTGCTTCGAGGGCCCTGGTCTTGATGCGTTGGCTTGCTTGGAGATCTTCCACTGGATTGGGGAGCACTGGATCAAGGTGATGGGGTCTGGATAGCAGTTGAGGGATGGAGAACAGTGGTGGGGTGAAGGGGGTCCAGGAGCCCTGCTTATATAGGGTCCCAGAGGGGGGCATGTACTGGGGTTAGCCAATCAGGGCACATTCCTGACAGGTACAGCAGGTAAACTGTCATACCTGCCAGGTAGGGGCAGCTATTTAACTGAGGTGGTAGGGGTAGCCAATCAAAATTGAGGTAGTTGAGGTTGGTCAGGCTGGTCAGGGGCCATCTTTACTCACTCGATGGGAGGGGTAGGGGTGAGTGAGTGGAATGTGGCCCTGGGGTCAGCTAAAGGTCAGTCCCTCAGGCTAGTATGAGGGACCCTAGTTATGGGGTGCATTTAAAAAATACCCAACAGGTAGAGTGCTGCTCTGCAGTCTCTGAGGTCCTGGATTTGATTCTCAGCACCACAAATAATGGGAGAAAGACATGACAATCCACCCCCAAGGGAATATTGAAACAGTCAGCCATTGGAAACCTTATGAGGGTCACTATGAGTCAGACATGACAGCATCTACCAAACAACCACTGGCCTGCACCCCTAGCATCTTATTTATTTATTTATTTATTTTCCTTTTTTATTCATAATTTTAAATATACAATGTAATAGGTCTCATTATGACATTTCTATACATGCATTTCATTGTACATTGCTCATATTAACTTCCCCTTATCTTCTCATGACCCTCCTCCCCCACCTTTTCCCTCACCACCAATGGTCTCCTTTCTTACTTGCATGTCTTTTTTGTGAACATATCTATCTATATATGTACATCCTGATTTTGCCATAAGGGCAACATACATGATGTTGTCTTTTTTATTTTGAGTCAGGCTCTAAGTTGCAAAGATTGCTTCTGGCCTCAAACTCAAAATCCTTCTGCCTTCGCTGGGATTACTGATGTATAACAGCGCACCTGGCTTGGTTCAGTACTCTTTCCACTATGATACATTTTCTTTCAGTGCTTCTGTGAGAAGGCAACAAAAAACAAGCATAATTTATTGATGAACAACATTAGGTACAAATCTACATCAGGTACTAGACCTTGTTATGTTCCACCAAATTTGCCCTTTGGGATAATGGCAAATTTTGATTTTTGGCAAAATGGAAGTCTATGTAGCCTAGTTAAATAAAACACTGTAAAAAACTTGAAGTTTTAATTTTGAATGCATAACAAGAATGTAAAGAGATTTTCAGGAATTGCACTTAAGGAGAAAGCACAGATTCAGAGTTGTGGGTAACATACCCCTGATAGTGTAAGTTTCTCTAGGCCCATTGTTGGTAGGCAAGATTAATCAACCACATTTATGTAACAGAAGAAAAATTATAGATTTTAAGTGAGATGAAATGTCATTTTAGGGGAACTTTTGTAAATCTAGCCCTCCTGAAAGAGTAAATTATTAAAACAGAACAAAACAATCCAAAACACTATAAAACTTTATCTCTCAAAGAAGGGAAATTGTGGTGTTTGTCTTGGCTCAGGTGAAGAAGGATAAAATCTTCCCAGAGAATATGGAACAAAAAACAGGGTATCATACTTCTTGTATGGCTCCAAAGTCTAAGCAATCAATTTAGTACGATGGTTCTGTCACCAGGTACCTAGAAGATAACACAAGTTTTATTGAGAAGAATATACCATGAAGCCAATCCTCAAGGTTACTGAAATAAGATTCTAATAACATGAGCTCACTGTCAAAAATCACAATAGAAATGAAGACATAAGCAACTTTGACAGCTAAAAGAAACAAGCACCACAGTTAGACCAAAAAGAATATAGCTATAGGAACTACAAGCTAAGAAATACAAAATAAATAAGTTTAGTAGGCTTTAAAAATATATTAGAAGTATAACTAAGACCAGGGTAAAAAAATACATCAAATAGAACTTGTAAAGCCTGTCTAAAATCTAGATAGACAAAAATGTTAGATTAGGTGCAGCTAAGGAGATATAACACCCACATATCTGTCAGTTTTTGTGCTGTGGGGCCTTGTGTTGTGCTGTGATGCTGAAAGCTATGCCACTGGTATTTCACATACCAGGAGGGCTACCTATGGTAGACAGATTTCAACTGACTTTCCAGACTAAGGGAGACTAGGGAGAAGGACCTAGCAGCCCACTCCTGAAAATAATCAGTCATTGAAAATTCTGTGAATAGCAGATAAGCATTGCCAAATAGAGTGCAGGAAAATGAGCTTCCTAGGCTGAAAGGCTTTCAAAAGACTGCTGGAGAAATGTTGCCTTCTCCAAGTAGGGTTGACTTTAATAATGGAAATGGAGTAAAGCCCCTGGGACCTCCAGTTTCTTATTTGGCATGATTTAAAATGAGAAGAAGCACAGTGGCTGCAACTGTGGGCTCAAACATAAAAAGATCATGTGTATGGCACAGTGTATGGTAGTATTTTGTTCTATTGTACATATGGTCACTGTGAAGAGTTAGACTGGGCTCCTCAGCACCTACTAACAGCAGGAGATGTAAAGAATGAAACATTTTAAAACCAAAGAAGAAGCACAAATAATAAAATGAAAAGGGATAACAGTAAAACAACAAAAACAACAACAACAAAATGAGCTAAGAATTTTACCGAACCAGTGGAAAACATTAATCATATGAACCAAGAATTCCAAGAGAAGCCAAGCAGACTATGAAAAAAATCAGTCCCTAGCCAGCTTGGCCTGAAACTATAAAGCAACGAATACAAAAAGACAATCTTTGTGATGGATACGGTTTCATGTCATCATATTCTCCTTTTCCGATTGAAGAACTTATTTGCCAAAGTAGGAAGAATGCTGTTGTCTATAGCCCCTTTGAAAATTGCCACTGACTAAAGAGAAAGCTTTCTCACTCAAGGACATGCCTATTTTCTAAAGACAACCTGTATCTAATGACTGATGTAGGAATCTAAAGACCTGTTCCCTTTGCCACAGTCATGAAATCAAAAGGCGTATCACATTGGGAAAAGTTGTTGCAAAAGATCTCTTTAAAGAGTTGAAAAGCAAAGATGTCACATTGGAGACGAAAGTGTGCCTGTCTCATGCCATGGTATTTTCAGTCTCAACATTTGCTTTTGAAGTCTCAACATTGAATAAGGGAGAGAGGAGATCAGTTGATGCTTTTGACTTACAGTGCTGGGGATGAACATTGAATATACCATGAACTGCCAAAAGAACCAACAGATCCATCCTAAAAGAAGTACAACAGAGTGTTCCTTGAAAGCAAGGATAGCTAGACTGTGCCTTACATATTTTGGACATGTTGTCATGAGGGACCAATACCTGGAGAAGGACATCATGTTTAGAAGAGTGGTGGGTCAATGACAAAAAGGAAGACTGTCAACTAGATGGATTATCACAGTGGCTGTAACCATGGGCTTAAGCATAAAAAAGATCATGTGCCTGGCACAGTGTTGGGTAGTGTTTTGTTCTGCTATACGGATTTAGCTCAGTTGGTAGAGCACTGCGCTGCAGTCTCTGAGGTCCCGAGTTCGATTCCCAGCACCGCAAAAATGGGAGAAGGGCCTGGCAATCCACTCCCAAAGCAATCCTGAAACAGTCAGCCATTGAAAACCCTGTGAGGGTCGCTATGCGTCAGATACCGACTTGACGGCACCTAACAACAACAACGACATACATAGGGTCACTATGAGTCAGACCTGACAGTTTTTAGGTGTTATAGTACCTAAAAACAAACAACAACATCAATGTATAGTGAAGACTAGATATGCAAAGGACATCTATTGCATAAACTGGTAGACTAGGTTAGAAAAGTGGTATTGAGGTAAATTTTGAAGGATATCATAACTGATGGAAAGAAAATTGGACCTAAACCTCAGTTTATTGACAGTCACTAAATGATTTTACTTAAAGGACCAGCAAGATATATTTTGTGGTTTAAAATAATTTTTTATTTGTGAAACATCAGGTGCTGGGGACCAGATCTTATACATTTTAGTTCAGTTTCTTGCTAAAACATGTAGTCCACAAGAAATATTGTGGATCAGTCAGATTTTGCATTACTGTGGCAAAATACCTGAGAGAAACAAACTTATGATAAGAAAGATTTGTTGGGGCTCAGTTTAAGAGGCTCGGACGGTAGGGCAGGCATGGTGGCACAGCAGGTGGCATGACCTGTGGCACAGACTTTGATGTTAATAAAGATCAGTAAGTTATTACTAGACCTGGGGTCTGCATGAAACTTCCAAATGTCTGCCCTCAGTGACCAGCTTCCACAAAGCTGGGTTTTACCTCCCAAAGTTCCATAGCCTGTCAGGACAGCATCACTTGCTAGGGACCAAATGTCCAACCATAAAGACCTTTGGGGTACACTTTAGATTCAAATCGTAACAGTCTGAGAATGTAAATATCGCTCAGATTTATATTTATATAATGTAAATGTGGATTTATGAGAATATAAATTTTAGAACATAAATACTATGTATATTTCAAGTTATGAAACTGGATGAGATGACAAATGGAAAGAAAAATAATGAGATCTGAAGAACAAGCTCTGGTCATTCCAACAACCTGAGATAAAAGAAAAGAGTATGCAGACAGTGAAGGAATTGAGTCCTAGACATTCTAGCTATTTTCCATGGGACTTCTATGTCATGATAGGATTTTAAGTATGATTATAGATAAAATGAATTTATTATTGCAGTAAGATAATTTAGTGTGAGATCTATCCTTTTAATAAATGTTGCAGTATAAAATAGAGCATTGTTAACTATGAGTATGATGCTCTTTTGAACTTGTGTATTTTGTATAACTGAAATTTTGCTCTTCAATAATCATCATGATTTTAGGTATTGATCAGGGTCTTCTTGAAAAATATTGGGATCATGTACATCTCCTCAATAACTATACTCACTTTCACAGTAGAATGTACATTCATAGTGCAATTAAAGCACTAAGGACTGCTATTCTCTCTTCATATTCCAGCTGCCACTAGGATAGTAATGTCATCTCTGTTGCCATTGAGTACATGGTAGCTTCAGACCAACCACATTTGTCACAATCCTTGATAATCTCAGAGTTCTGATTTTCTCTCATTATTTTGTTTTCCCTATTTTTAAGTTTATGCTTCAGGCTTTCTGCTTTTGACTACTTTTCACCACATATTCATATTCCTTGGTTCCAAATGTAGCAGATGCATTGATATAAGAATAGATATATAATATGATATATACCTATTACATATAATACAACATAATATTATATACATACACATACACATGCACACTTTAGGCAACTGAACACATACTCATGATCTTAGAGTATCTGTAAGATAATGAAAGAAACCCAGAATTTTTGTTATGTAGTATTCTCCCCCACATATCTGTCACTTTGTTGTGCTGCAGGGCCTTGTGTGTTACTATGATGCTGAAGCTATGCAACCAATATTTCAGATACCAGCAGGCCCACACACGGTAGACAGGTTTCAGCTGAGCTTCCAGGCTAAGACAGATTAGGGAGAAGGACCCGACAGCCTACTGTCAAAATAATTAGTCATTGAAAACTCTGTGAATAGCAGAGAAGCACTGTCAAATGTAGTGCCAGAGAATGAGCTCCCTAGGCTAGAAGGCATTCAAAAGATGACGAGGAAGAGTTGCCTCGTGAAAGTAAAGTCAACCTTAATGTGGGAATGAACTAAAGCACTTGGGACCTCCATTTGCTGATGTGGCATGACTCAAAATAAGAAGAAATATAGTGACTGCAACAATGAGCTCAAATATGAAAATGATTATGTGCATGGCACCGTGTTGCCTAGAGTTTCATTCTGTTGTACCATAATTTAAATATGAATCGGACTCGACTCAACAGCACCTAAAAGAAAGTGTTATTCTGGAACATGGAGTGAGAATTGAATTAAATGTACTCCCACAGTTTTACATAAAATATCTAAGGAGAGCAGGACGTTGTGGCAATTTATGGGAGCCATTTTTCCTCCCTGGAAAAATAACTGAAAATAATAAATAGCATTCACTGTTTCCTAAAGTGGCTGTATTTGCCTTTCTCTCTTGATTATATACTTGGAGTATATAAGCAATCTCATAAAATTATGGTGTCAATTAACCAAATATTGTTGTCTAGTACATTATTTAGCATGTGATTCACATGTTTAGTAAATGGTGTTTCAGATTTCTTGAGTCCAGGCTGTCCTTTTGATTTGAATTGTGTGTGCGCACACACGTAAGCATTCACTTTGACTCTAGTCCAAGTATAGAGTTCTATTATTTTATTCCCTCAGGATTCATGGATTTTAGTCATAGATGCTCTAAAAACTTATTTTTATTTCTTGAAAGTATGCTTTAGGTTTCTCCTCTAAGCCTTCGTTAGGAGATCTAAATACCTTAGCTTACTGGAAATTGCCCTCATTGTCTAGGGTATTGGCAAGAGCAGTAGACAAAAGGATAAAACAAGCACATGCTACATTGAATTAGCTGGAAAAACAACTTACTTGATTAAGTCCTTTTTATTTACTTAAAGTAATATCCCAAAGAGGAGAATTATATTTTTCACTCATAATTTTTTATGTCATTGGTTTTAAGTATACTGTTTTGGAATTTAAATCAATTCATTTAAGTTTTAATATTTTCCTATTGTGTGGTTAAGAACATCAAGTGTTTTTAAGATTCTTTCTTCATCATTGGCTCTTTCTCTTTGGCTTGTGTTGAATTCCCTTCACTTCATGTCACTGCATTGTGCAGTGCCCTACTCTCAGTTGTTTTGACCTCTTCAGTCTGTCTTCATTCACTATCTTTGTTAATTCATCTAGTTTCAAGGTTTTAAACATCATCTATATGCTGAAAAATCCCAATATTTTATCTCTATCATAGTCACTATCCCCAAATCCTGATGTTGTATCCAACTGCTCATTTGTAATATCTATTGGATTTTAACAGAGTGTAGCACTGAGTTTCAAGTGTAGCACTGAGTTTCTGACCTTCCTGTCGAAAAACCTGTTCCACTCACACTCTTTCTTTTCTTATTAGTGGCAACCTGATCCTTCCGAATTACAGGAAAAATAAACTGGGATTCATTCTTGAGTCCTCTTTTTTCAAAGTGTATAATCTCTCCACCAGTAAATTCGTTTAGCTCTACAATCCTGAATATATAATCTAGTGACTCCTCATCCTTTTCCCTATTTTCATCTTGGACCAACTCATGTCCTACCTGGATTACTTATAACTTTTAAAAAAGTCTCCTTGTTTATTATATTTGTGCTCTTCTGAGTTGTATTGCCCACACAGGGCTAGATGACTGAAGTAATATAGTGCCATTCCTCTGCTTAAAATTGTCAAATGACTTCGTATTTCTCTAAAGTCCTTATAATGGCCTAGAAGGCCCTCAGCCTTGCTCAGTGGGCTTCAGGTTCACTGTCTTCTTCATTTCATCTCTTGTCCCTCTCCTTTTTATGACCTTTGCTCTAGCTGTTCCTTCTTCCTTGAATCCTCTTTCTCTCAGATATCTTCCTAACTTCCTGTGAATTATATCACTGTATCGAGGCCTGTCTTAACCATACCACTAAGTAGTGCTACCTTCCTCACCAACTTGTCATAGTCCTGGCCCCATACCTGGCTTTACCTTCTAACATAATACATCACTTATTTATTCTTTAGGTATATTGTTTATTGTCAGAATCTTTCTTCTACAATGTAAATAGTATAAGTACAGGGATCATTTTCTGTTTTTTCTTTCTTCATATATAAAGTCCTTCAAACACATACTGTACATAGGCTTCCAACAAATATTTGTTGGTTGAATGAATGAACAGTTACAAATGTGCTTAGATTTTATAGAGAAATTCTAACATTCTGAATGTCAAGAATCTTGACAAAAGACTTTTTTCTCCCAGTACTTGGAGATTGAACCCAGTTCCTCATATATGCTTTGTAAGTGCCCCACCACTGAGCTGCATCCCAAAACAATTTTTTACTTGTTATTTTGAGACAAGGTCTTGCTAAGTTACACAGGCTGCCTCTGGCTTCAAACCTGTGATTCTCTTGCCTTCATCTCCTGAGTCACTGTGTTTACAAGCATATGGTATAGCTCCCAGCAAAGACTAACTTTTTATTATATAATATTTGTACAATCTCTTTTCCCTGGTCTCAGATTTCATACATATTAGTTCATACTATGACAATTCAAATAGCAATTTGTGTCACAAACAGCTGGTATTTATAAATTTGATCAATGAATTGATCAGTAAGCAGCATATTCAGGGGCAAAAACTATTTCATTGCTGAACATATTCCATTTATCTTTGGTGGCACTCATCTATATTTATAGCTGTTTATGTATCTGTCTATCTACTTGTCTAATTCTCTGACAGTAGATCTAGTACACTGAGTTTAGAAAAGAAAAGTAATAATAATTCATTGCTATTTAAAAATATTAATCAGAAACAAGCTTATGTTAGTAGAACTAGTGTCCAAAAATTGTTTCTGGGACATTATTATCTCAACTCATTTGAGTTTATCAATGCAGTCTTTGTATTAACTGACTTTTCACTGCTGTATTATTTTATGATGCTTTTCCAAAAGAATGATTATTACTATCAAGCTAGAAATGTTTATAACAGCTGCTATAATTTCAGACAATGAGTGAACTTTATATAGTTTTATAAAAACTTTGCCTATCTATAAAAATTTAGCTGAAATCATGTAATATGTATCTTAGAATAACTTTGTATTTGTATCACAATATTAAAGTGATGAAGTTTTAAAACGAGGTGTGTGGCTAGAGGCACATGTGCACAAACACCCTCCAGTACTATATGTAGGTGGGGAAGATGGAGAAAGGTGAAAATTTCAAATGGAAACTCTGTTGGTATCAAATCTCCCAATTTTTTCATGGTGTTCACAGCATTTAAAAATTATATATATATATATATATATATATATATGAAGTTATTTTCCTCTGAATTATATATATATAATATAATATTATATATATAATATATATAATACACACACACACACACACACATATAATTTTGTGTGTGTGTGTGGTACTGGGTGTTGAACGCCTACATGCTCTGCAAGTGCTGGACCACTGAGCTGTGACCCCAGCCCATTTTTTTTACTTTTTGAGACAGGGTCTCGCTAAGTTATGCAGACTGCTGAATTATATCTTATAGAACGAAATTTTCAAAGGACTTTGTTAATCTTGCGTATTGGTTAACAATAATGCTAATTTCTTAATTTTTAGCCATTGATGACTTCATTTTGTATTGCATTATTTATACCAGTAATATGTGCTTTGGATTTAATAAGAAGACTAATCATGGCAAAGAGCAAAGCAATCCTAGAGGAGCTGCAGGGGTGATGGGATCAACAGACCAGGCTAATTCCACAAGACTAAAAATGCCCTTTCATCCACTTTCAATGAACTTTTCAAAATAAATATGGCAAATTGTGAGTTTTCTGTAAATATTCAGCAGATATTTTATATTAAAGAATGCATTGAATTTAAACTTTTACTTTCTTAGCAAGCATAATTTCCTTTATGAACCTTCAAAAATACACTCAAATGTTTATTTTTCTTAAAATTAGACAAATGTATTACATCTATTCCAATTTTATGTTAAGTATATTTTGATAAAGTGACTATATAAAAATAAAATAGTAAACAATGACCATGGAGGCTTTATCTTAACTTACTAGGGCAAATACATGTGATTTATATTGTTGAAAAAACAGGAGGAGGAGATCAATAACTAAGTACCCAGTTTTTTTGTAGAATAATGTGAAGTACAAGAGAAATCAGGGCTTATTTGGATTTCACTGGCTTTCATAATTAGAGCTTCTCTTATGAGTTTTCAGTGAAACAATCAAACCTTAACCGACAATGCATTCTATAAATTTGAATTTAAAATAGCAAATTTTTGGAGATGTAATTAAATTTGACCACTGGACTAAAGTAACTGATTTAACTTGGGGGGCAAACCTGAATCTGTATTTGTTTTCTCATCTATGTTTGCCTTTGATTGTAACAAGCTGAATCTCCCTTTCTCATTTCTTGATAACATCTTAAGTGGCTCCCATAGCTTTTTTATAGAAAAATCTAATCCAACCCAAATTACAAGTTCAAGTTCATTCATTTCCTACTTAATTTCAAACTTGCTCCTGAGCCAAGGTGAGCAGCAGTGAGAGTTGTTCCTTCCCTCATCTTTCACTCCCTCTTCTGGGTCCATTTTTATATAGATATAGAAAAGAATAGTTTATGGAGGAACAATATTCTTCTCTCTGTTGACTTATTTTGAGCATAATATACCAAATGTTTAACTATAAATATTCATGTCATTTATTTCATATTTGGTAGAAACCATATGTTAAGCATTTATTAAGAAAATAGAAATGGTTCTCTAATTATTCATCTATTTTATATGAACTAGTGAAATCATAATTTGTACAAGTGTGAGAAGGTAGGAAACTTTCAGACATGGAACCTGCAACGTCTACTTGAATGCAAATTGTGAGGAACCAATATTGTACAAATGATTGTGCAAACCAGGCATGGTGGCACGTGCCTGTAATCCTAAAACCTTGTGAGGCAGAGGCAGGAGGATTACATGTTTGAGGCCAGAGGCAGCCTGCATAATTTAGCAAAACCCTATCTCAAGATAAAAATAAAAAAGGGTGTAGGGGTGCAGCTCAGTGGTAGAGCACTTGCAAATATGTGCAAGGCCCTAGGTTCAAGCCCCTACCACTGAAAAAAAAAAAGATTATACAAAATTTGTTAATTGAGCTCAGAATAATAGTAATAGTAATCTTTATTGTAATGTTTAATAATAACTTCAACTAATTCCCTGAAAATTATTTTTTAGAAGCTGAGAGATCTGAATAGATCCATTTTTAGCTATCTGTATGTATGTGTGTATATATATGTGTGTTGTTGTTGTTGTTGTTGTTGTTGTTTTTAGGTGCTGTTAAGTTGGGCCTGACTCATACCAATCCTATGTACAGCAGATGAAACACTATCTGACACTGTGCCATACCTAGCACTCTTGCCAGGGCTTCTCTGTCGTTCACAGGGTTTTCAATGGGGCTGATTGTTTTTTGGGAATGGGTGGCCAGTTCCTTCTCTCAAGCCTATAGCACCCAGTTTTCCCAGGGGTCTCGCACCCAAGTGCTAACCAGTTCTGACCCTGCTTAGCTTTGTAATCTGACAAGATCAAATACCAGGGTGGTATGGTTGCATATATATATGTATGTGTGTTTGTGTTTGTGTGTGTGTGTGTGTGTGTGTGTGTGTGTGCCTGTGTGTGTGTATGTGTGTGCCTGTGTGTATTGAACAATGTGGAGTTGAAAATCAGTTTATGTTTGTAAACATGTATATATTCTTATAGGAAATATTATTGATTTCTCATGAACCAATTTTGTATAGTTATTTCTGAGTGGAGAAAGAGTGTACATTTTAATGGGTTAGTTTATAATAAGGATATTATAGTTATGATCTATTGCTTCAATGTAAAAACAATAAGGAAAATCAGGTAAATGCTTTCCATATGTTGTCTCATTTCACTAAGTACTCATCTGCCTGAAGGTACACAGAAAATTTAGATAACTTGTCCAATACCATAAAACCAGCAAGTGGCAATGCCATGATTGAAACCAGCATCTACATATCTTCCAAGCCAATGCCATTTTTCAGTAGGCCACATGGCTTCCTGGACGTAGAAGGATATTGCTCATAGGATTAGACAGAAGAGAATTCTAAAAGAAGTCATGTTTTGGGTTTCATGTGGGTAGTACCTTAGAACATCACAGAATGGATCTCCAGAAGGCAACGGGCCGAGAAGCAGGCATTTAAGTCTTTTGCCAAATTATTTCCTTATAGTTCTTTAATGAAGTTTTAAAAATGATTATAAATTAGTCATTTTAAGAGAATCTAAAAGAAAAAATTCAGGAAGATAGACTAGACATAGCAGCAAAGCTTGACTATAGTATTGGCCTCATGTATATTATAGAATCAATTGAAAATACACTTTGGGGGAATTTCTGTAAATCTTCATTTAATATGCATAGAGTTTCTGATCTCATATATCAGAATTTAAAGATCTAAAATAGGAACAAATAATTGTGTATATATGTGTGTATGCCTCATCTATCTGTAAATGTTGAAATCATAAAGGGAGATTTCTTTTGAAATATACTGTTTTGAATGTCTTTCTCCCTTCTTCTTAGTATTCTTATGATGTAGGAGAATAATTCTTTCTAGTAATTCACCACTTCCCATAAAAAGAACATTAAAAATGTGCTTTATGACTTGTAACATTTTCTAACTAGAAATTGCTTTATCATAGCTAATCTTACTCTTGGATATTTATGAGTTGTTTTTAAAAATATCTTGCTGTTTGGAAAATATCTTCCCATCTGCACATTTGAAGATACACACCCACACTCACATACCCACACTCACACACTTCTCTGAAGATTGTGTTAGTATAGTCATATCATGAATATCAGGAAGAGTAGTTCAAGCATCTGTACTTAAAATTAAGAAGGGTAATTAAATGAACATTGTTGTAATAGTAAATTAAATTGTAGTTCAGTGAGGACAACTTTGGTGAGATACTAACAATAAATGCAGCAGGATCATTATGAGAGACAAAAATATAACACTTTAGGATTTCAAATTTATCTTCTAAATCTCAGACTACTTCTTTCTATAAGTTGGCTTTTGCTTAAGTGGTTATTTCCTCATGCTGGAATTTCAGAATAGTTCTATTGTGTCACAAATAAGTCTCCTTTAATTTTGGAAACTACATTCCTATGTCTTATATTCCAAATTACAATTTATGTATCTAAATTTATCATCTCCCAAAATTTTCTCTCACTTCAATTTAGAATCTTTTTAACATTATCACCTATCACTTAGAGGTTTTAAGGCCTTTGTTCTCACAAATGCATTCTTACTTTTCTTTCTTCTGTTTATATCAATGTGCTTCCAAAACAACTACTTAATTCAGTCAATTCAGTGAAAAGAGAAATGAGTCAAGTTAGTTGCTAGGCTCTCTGTAGACAAAACATACAGCTGATTGACTAGATGTTTCACTTATCAACTGTTTATTTTGGCATTATTTAGACATAGCCTTTGTTCTCTTTGTCTTCCTTTTCTCCCTTTACTGAGTCTGCTCTAATTGCTTTTGTATTATCTTTTTTGGCATTCTTCTAACTTCTTCCTTCCACTGTGGATTGTTTAAACAAGTCTATTTATAAATGCATTCTTCAATTGATCTATATGATATGTGTTCTAAATGGTTTAGCACAAAGTATATAGGCTATTTATCTTGATATTCAAAGTCTGTGCTCAAATAACTTGAGTCAAAGTTTGAACTGGAAGAAGATTTAAGGGCATGTGTACCAGTCTGTTTATCTTTAATGTCTGAGCCAGATTTCTAGTATTTTTAGAAAAAAAGTGAGACAGTAGAGAGAAAATAAAGTCAGTTATCAAATATTCAGGTACTGATAACTTGCTTCTTTATGATCTCACTTTTATTCTTACTTCTTTTAGATGTCATAGTCCAGCCAAAAGATATCTATGTGACAAAAGTTGATGCCAACCAAACACATTTTTCTGCTTACTTTCTAAGTGTATCTGAGCAGGCAAACTTGGCTTAATAAAAACATGCAAGTACTCAGACTGGACTCAATTTAAATCTTGAAAGGATACTCAACACTTTCAGAATACCATATTTTCCTACTGAATTCACCTTGCTATCCCTTTCTTTTCAAGTAATCTGATGAAAAAAATATCTTGTTTTCCTACCACCAGTCTGCAAACCTACCTATATCAGCACCTAACTCCCTCAGCCCTCTATGCTATAATAAATAAGAAAGTGTGTCTGCTCTTCAGACCCAGGACCTCATCCCCTTTCCTTAGAGGTTTTGCTGCTGCAATTGTATGTTGTTGTTGTTGTTAGGTACTGTCCAGTCAGTGTCTGACTCATAGGGACCTTATGTACAACAGGTGAAACACACTATTGTAAGTTCTTCTCTATATTTCATAGGGTTTTCAATGGCTGATTGATTTCTGGGAGTGGCTTGTCCGGCCCTTCTCCTAAGCCTACAGCATCTGGTGTTCCCAGTTGGTCTCCCATCCAAGTACTAACCAGGACAAACCCTGCTTAGCTTCTAAGCTCTGACGGGATCTGACTCCACAGTGCTATGGCTGCAATTATATACCTACCCATTTTACCCTAGCCACCAATTTATCTGTCTGTGGAATTAGCCCATACATATCTTATATTCACCATCTTTAAAAAACAAAAGCAAAAATTAAAAAAAAATCTCTTAATCCCACATCCTCCTCCAACTACTAATCTGGTTTTCTCTCTATAACCACAAAACTCCTCAAAAAGTGAACTTATTTCTGCTCTTTGCTATTTTACCT